>PVIH01000849.1:0-82519 GCA_004025045.1 Sigmodon hispidus | reverse complement strand
ATAGACACATTATAGAGTTTTCCATTTTGTGTGGAGCTAGCTCCTCCTCTTCAAATGCTGTAATTAGGATCACTTAAAATAAAACTTGAATAAAATATTGAAATCTCAAAAAAGTTTGTTATAAGCCAATGACTTTTTCATTGATTTAATATTGCTAGTTGTATCTGAGCTATGTTACACAATATCCAATACTCTGAAAGAATCATAAAGAGCAGCAAAAGTTCATAAATAGCCAGTTTTAATATGATGCCTAATCTGACTGAATTGAAGAAACTGACCCCCATTTTCTTTTAATATATTAGCCTGCTGATTATTTTCTCATTAAAACTTACTTTTTTGAGCTAGTTGTAGAATAGCTTGGAATCATAAGAAATAATGGATTTCTTGTACCTTTATATGGTTCCATTCAATGTTAAGATTTGTAAACAAATAATATAACACCACAAGCAGCAAGATTAATGAAATCGGGTCTCATCCCTCTTTCCCCATCTACACTCAAGTTCACTGATAACCACAGAATCAAACAGAAAGGGTAAGGGCATGGAGAGAAGGACAATTGAAGAGCTTGCACTGTTTGAGGCCAACCTTTTCACAGGAAATGGAGGAGAGTAGGGGAACTTGTCAGTCACATGTCTGCCCCTCTGAATGGTCACACCAGAGGCCAGATGGAGCTGGGGAAGTAAGCTAGGCTTGTTTGCTTTCATTTTCTAGAAGAATTCTTATAGTTCTTATTGTCAACACTGTGTAAACAGGTCCTTCACGCATTACTTATAATTTTCTGACTATTTTTGAGTTGTTTTTGTTTACTCTTACAGACATAACTAAATAAAAAGCAAATGGTTGTGAACCTGCATGGTATAATTTTTATTCTCTAGTTGTGATTCTTTTCTTGCCCAAGAAAATTCATTAATCTTTCTCTAAAATTCATTTCTCTTTGTTAAGCTTTAAGTCTGTTTATGGTTTGAGACTGTCTGTCCAAACTTTCCATAGTCTTTAGAATGTACATTTTTTAAAGAATACCCAAGGTAAAATTACACTGAAGACATATCTGTTAAGCATCCAACCAACTAAAGAATGGACACAGGAAGTCTATGAAGTTCTGGAAACTTCTAAAAGGATACTGCCTAAACTCTGTCCTTGAAGAAAGAAAAAAACAAATGCATTTAATAAAGAAATTTAGTCAGAATATGCTCAGTTAAGTCTATAATAATTTAGATTCAGTGTTATTTATTGTTCCTTAATGAAATAAAGCAGTTCAACCTACCCTAAAGCAAACATATTCATAAGAGGTAGAAAATACAACAGAATAGCTTGAATGAAAAATAAGGTTTCTGAGCATCCAAATCATTACCTATTTTGAAGAAGGCAAACACCTTCTGTCACTTTGGTTTATAGACGTCTGTAGCTTTTACTCCAAACAACTTACAGGGGAAGCTTATTAGCCAAAACAGTCAAATCCCTTCTCAGGTTATTTAAGAAACAGCTGGCACTGCTCTTGTTGTAGAATTGTAGGAAGGGTCCAACTTGTCATCTAGTCAGCACAGTGGAAGGCAAGACAGAGGAAGACTTTATAGATTCTCTGAATGACAGAACAGAGGTACATTTCTCATTTCCCTTACACAGATAGTATGTTTTCTTAATCATGTCTGTTCAGATAAAGCAGAACAGACTATCCTCTTTCATTCTAATCTTGGAGAACTGCTTAACAAAATGAACTCATTCTTATTTCTCAGCAGTTTGTGATCTCAGAGGACATGTGTTTACTTGTTTTTCAGAATCCTTTTCAAGTCCTACATCAACTGATAAACATGATAAACCTTTTAAAAATTTTTTTTATTTAAAAAGTTTTTTCCATATCTACCACTGCTCCCCCTTCCTCCTCTCTCTCATCTCCCCATCCGTTCCCCAAGGACAGCAAGGAATCCCAAGGTGAGTCAGTTCGGTCTGGTATATCCAGTGGAGGTAGTCTGAGTCCCTCACCCCAGTATTAAGGCTGGGTTAGGTGTTCCTCAGTAGGAAATGGGATCCAAGATGTCAGTTCATGCACCAAAAACATATTTTGATCCTACTTCAAGAGGCTCCACAAACTTCTCGTGCCATTTGACAGTCATCTATCTTTGGAGGGTTTAGTTCCTTTCTATGAAGGTATCTTAGCAGTTATTTCAGTCAGTGAACTCCCAATAGCTTCAGTCAGCCATCTATGTGGGTCTCCTCCTTATGATCCTGATCCCTTTGCTCAAATACTCTCTTCTCTCTCTCTTCAGCTGGATCTAGAGTTCAACCTGGTGCTTAGCTCTGGATCTCTGCTTTGGCCTCCACCCGTTGTTGGATGAAGGATCTATAATGACAATTAGGGTGGTCATTCATTTGATTATAGGAAGTCCTGTTTAGGCACCCTCTCTCCTATTTCTTGGAGTCCTAGCCTGGACATCTTGTGGGTTCTTAGTGGTTTCCTTAGCACCAGGTCTTTCTAATCCCATAGAGAAGAAGATGGTTCAGTGGGAGGAGAAACAGAGAGGGAGAACCAAGAAATGAATATCTTGATAGAGGGAGCTACATAACAAACCTTTTAAAAACTGTCTCCAACTATACAACCACACATAATCAGATTATGGGTAGAAATGTTACTTCTGGTCCAAAGAAATGTAAATTTAAATGTAACTTCTGACCCACCGAGTTTTAAAAACAATTAAGGCCAATGTGAAAGAATAAAATACCAAGTTCAATAATTAGATTAAAGCATTTCTGATAATTAATACAGTAACATATTTTTTAAAAAATGTATTCAAAGCACTATTTTCACTCTTACCATACCATTTTTCAATATCTCAGAATGTCATGAATACCTGTCATCTTACAGATTAAAAATAAGGTAGAGGGAGAGAAAAGAGTAACTCAGAAACCTGTGAGATAACACGCGTGTTTGTGTTTATCTGCACGGTATGCATGGAATTGGAAATTTCTCCCAAGTTAAAAGATAGTGAAACAAAGGAAGATAGAAAACAAAGAAAAAGCAGAACATCAAAGAATTTAAGAGTAAAAACAAGAGAAGAGAGAGAGAAAGCAGAAGAGGAGAAAGTTGGGAAAAGGTTGAACGCTCAACAATGAAATGAAATAAAGTCACACCGCTGTCAAGAAGATCTTTCCTAAACTGAAACTGACAGTAAACACCATTCCTATTAGACCAAAACAAACACATTTCCTTGTGGTGGAGGCAGAGGGCTACTCTGAAAGAAAACCCATATTTCACACTTAATTCCACTATTATTTCCAGTCACTGGATTCTTCCCATAGTAAATAATGAATACCAAGGAAGAGTCCCTCTAAGGTTCAAACCCAAGACTTAGCTGCAGGATTTCACAGAGCATCAGGCCACTTGTCAGAGAAAATCAACAACAGTATGTTTGTCCGACACGGACAGGGACAGCAGTCACTGTAGGACGTTATCTACTCTTGGCTCTAGATAGCTCCATCAAAAATGTTATAGTATACCCAATAATAAACCTGTAGCCATGGAGGTATCCACATGCTTACTATTAATATCTAAACGCTCTTTAACTAATATCTAACTATACAGACAGTTTCCTGTCAATTTCCCTTTCTCATGTAGTTGATAAAAACCTCACAGTTTATAGGCCTTCCCTTGGAAAGACTTGATCATTTTCCTAATACCAATACACACACAACACACCACCACCATCCCACAGGAAAAAAGACCTGTTAACACTGTAGCTTTAATAGAGTGTGCACACCACACTCAGCATGTCACAGTTGTACACCTTCCATATTCCATTCTCATTGGACATGGTACCCTCAGAAATGGCAGCATGTACTCAATAAGGAAGCAACCTTAAGAAATATCTTGGGCTCCTTTAGGTTTGCTAACATGGTAAGGAAAAATCTCACAGATTGCATCCATAGAAAAAGAACTAGAGCTAACTAAAGAACCGCTGAGAACAGGAGAAATTGTCTTCCCCGGGAATGAGCCCACAACTGGCTATCCAGTAACAAGTGGTCAGCCTCAAACATCCAAATCACGTACATCCAAGGAACACTAGTTGACGCAAGCAGGTTGCACTGATATAACACTAACAATTAAAGAAAGAGACTCTGGCTTTGAGAGGCAGCAAGAGGTGAAAGTACTTTGTAGTACAGGTTTTTGGCCCAGCCTAGCCCCACGGTCTGCACTAGTCTATAGTTGTTTATCCCCTTAAAAATGATTTACACGCTTATATTAATTACATGTTGTTTGACCTATGGCTAGGGTTTATTGCTAGCTAGCTCTCTTATCTTAACTCAATTTATTTTTATTAATCTGTCCTGCTACGTGGCCCATGGCTTACCTGAATTTCTTTATAGATTGCTTTTTTGGCAGCTGAACTGTACTGTTTCTCTTTTGCTTTGACACACCTTCTCCTTTATCTATGTTTAGATTTCCTGGGCCAGAAACTTCTACAATAGTACTTGAGAAGGACTTGAGGGAAAGGAGGAAGATGGAATTATATTTTAACTTAAAAAAAATCTTCCTTTTAAGTAAGTCAAGAACTACAAGAAAAGTAGTATTTTCAACCATGTAAGTTTTGAAATCAGTTGCATTAAAATAATTATATTCTGGACTCTGATAATATTGTATTTAACACCTTCTTTAAATTTTCCACAGTATGTCTCTTCAAACCTGATAGACCTCCATGTTTTCTTTATATGTTACACAGGACTAGAGATGTGGCTTGGCAGTACAGCCCTAGCTAAGTATGCCCCATATAAATAGACTAACAGTAATATAAAGTAAGTATAATGAAGGACACCAATCGCAACAAGCACATTTCCATTGCACAGCATAATTCAAATGTGTTACCACAATGAATTGCAGTTCTTCCAAAGTGACTGATTTCAAAAGAAAGCTATGTGTACCAAGTTTTAAAGGAAAGACTTGGACTGTGAAATTCACAATCTCAACATACATATCTTATATCCTACTTCTAAAATATTCATATTCCACAGCAATTATTATTTTATAGTTTATCAAACATATTTATAATGCTGGAAAATAATCTGATGAAACATGATGAATATCACAATAATAATGCCAACTGCAAATAACTCACTCACTATACAGTCACTTGGGATTTAATCTACTTCTAGAGGCAGATGAGTGTCCCTGTAATTGAGAATGAACCCTGTCAAACATGCCTCCAGAAGTTTGCAAATGCTTGTTTCTAAGCTAACTATTCCTCTGTAAGACAAAAAACACTAATATTACCAACTAGTTCACATCTCCTTATTCTCTCTGCATTACTTACTGTGATACAGATTGTTAGAAATTATTGTCTTAAAAAACATTGTAATCTGAAACACCAATCAAGGCTTATTAGAAATGCCACTAAAAAAAAAAAAAAAAAAAAAAAAAAAAAAAAAAAAAAAAAAAAAAAAAAAAAAAAAAAAAAAAAAAAAAAAAAAAAAAAAAAAAAAAAAAAAAAAAAAAAAAAAAAAAAAAAAAAAAAAAAAAAAAAAAAAAAAAAAAAAAAAAAAAAAAAAAAAAAAAAAAAACAACTAAATAAAAAGCTTAAAAACTCAAGCAATCACTAGCTGAAATTAGTAGTAAATATAAATGTAAGTCTGTTCAAAAACCAACAGTCCTTACTTTCAGAAGATCTTTGGAGAAATCCACACCTTCATTTACTCCTTGGAGATTTGTGATAAACTCTTGGCAGGTCATCTTCTTTCCAATATTCTAGAATAAAACAAATACATCACAATGGCATTGCAGAATTAAGACTAATGCTTTAAAATATGGGTAAACACAGTTATTAACTGATCTGGTTTTGAACATGTGTGTGTGTGTGTGTGTGTGTTCCAATAAAATTTTAAAATAAGAAAAACACATGGCTTATTATGCTTTTTAAATTGTCATACTGTATGAATTATAAAGTTATATTAAAATTTCATTTTTAACCCAGACAAAAATCTGCAAAGTGATGGTGCATTTGTACAGGTGACATATAATATGGGTTTAAACTTAAAACATGGATTAAAATGCCATTTCTGAGCTGAGTGAATGTGTTTTCTTATATTTAAGTGCACTAAAGGTCCTCAGATTTATTCACTTTGAAGCTAATAGATTTTCTTATCTGTGGAGGAAATGACTCCCAAGTAAGATAAACAAATTTATGCTACAATAATAGGAGGAGCCAAAATGTTAACACTAAACACTATTTGAACCAGCTGCCTGAGCTGCAGTTCACACAGCAAGCTGATAGGGGCAAATGATACTTGTACACATAGTGGACTGCTTTTAATGATAAGTCTCTAAGCCTAAGGAAAGGGGATCTCTGAAAATGCACAGAAGAATATCTGCCCCTTCTACCCAGAGACAGCCATCACATCCATCTTACAATGCAATTAGTAAAACCTCATTATGGCTACAAAATCACTTTATCTTTCAAGGCTGATAACTTGAGAAATAAATCTTGAAAGGACACAGAAGAACCAAAAGTTTGCACGCACATGCAAAGGAGGGATGCAGACCACAGAGAGGTGGTATAGGATTTTAGCATCTCTGGCGGTATGCAATGCAAGTGAACTAAAGTGCAGTAACATTCATACGTCTGTACACAACAGTTTTACAAGTATGCTTTCTGTTTTATTGCCTCATAAATAGCAGAGGTGTAATTTGAACCATATCAGTCAAAATAAATGTAGCACATGCTCCCAAAGATAAAGACTACAAGTACTTCCCTGACAGTTATACATCAGCACGTACATAGAACCCCAGCTTCCAGAACACGCCCTTTTCCTTCGCAGTAATTGGCCCACACCTTCCCTGTGTTCTACTCTAGAATACTCATCCCATCCAGGCTATCTAAATATTTAGAGTGGAAGTGTGAAAACTGTTGTCAAAACTCTTGCCTTTTCCATCAGCAAGCAGGCATGAATTTCATGTGAAAGACTGGATGAATAGCTTGACACTAAGAACAACCCTTGCCAATCAACTTACTCAGCAGTTATTTCCAATGAATTAAGTCTGCATTTCTGAAGTTTTGATGATTTTTTTATTTAAAGCACAGAAAGAAACTTTAATTTTAAAAAGTGCTTTACAATGGTGTACAAAAATGACTAAAATTCAATCTTTGTAACCCTTTCTTAGGTCAACCAAGAAACCTCAAGGTATGATCAAAACTTTTCAATATGAGTTGGCAAGGCCTTCTCACGTTTGAAGAAAATAAAAAATGAATAATCACAAAGTGATTATGTCTTTTAGAAGTCTTTGCTTTTAACAAAATATATTTAAAACTCAATATAAGCACTAATCACACAAAAAATAACATGTCTGAGAAATTTAACTTTTTTAACAATTTCAACATTATTTTGCTTCTAATAAACTTAATAATTGTTACCAAGTATAAATCATGCTAAAGTATGTTTAACATGTAATAACATATTTAATTTCAATTTGTGGTTTTTTTAGCAAATAGAAATTATAATCCAGAAAAAATTCTATGTATAAAAACATAGTATAAGAAAACTTTCATTAAAAAAAAGACAAACTATAAATCCAAGAAGAAATAGCAAATAAAAGAGTAATTTATTGGTAGATTTGGGCAAAGTAAGGTGGGAATCTTTTGGAAAGGATTCCTTCCTCATTAAGAAAATTTTATAGTTAACATGAGTTTGGAGGAAGTTGGTTCCAGCTTCCTTGGAAGACTCTGCAGGGTCTAAGATTTCACTGAAATGGTAGGAATAGCTACAGAAGTGAAATCAAAAATAGAGCTCAAAGACAGAACTGACTTATTATAATCAAGACAAAATCATGCAAACAAGCGTTTGTTTAATTTAGATGTCAAACAAATATGGATTCTGAAGACAAAGGGTACTGCTGGTAATGATGCTGCAACATTACGGAAATGACAATACAATCTGGAGTACCATATACAGTCAATGACAGGGCATTCCAGCTTCATCCTGCTGCTGTAATAACACATTCTGACAAGAAACAACCAACAGAAGAAAAGGACTCATTTTAGTTATGCTTCTAGTTCATAATCCATAATTGAGGGAAATCAGGGCAGAAACTCATAGTTGGCACCTGAAGCAGAAACTGAAGGAACACTGCCTGCTGACTTCTTCTCTTGGCCTGCTTACAGGCTCACATCTTCACTAGCTTTTATAATGCCCGGGGCTACCTGGCAAAAGGGTACGACTACCCACAGTGGAATGTCCTTCCTGCAGCAAAAAAATGACCCCACACAAACCTGCCCACAAGCCAGCATGTTCTAGGTTTTTCTCTCATACAACTACTGTCTCTAAGCTGTGTCAAATTGACAAAGCTGAGAGATGGAGGTTGAAAAATTTGACTCTGATTCTGAAGGACATTCTCCCATAAGAAAAAGACTATCCAACAGCATTGTACACTACAGATAAATCCTTGTCAGACTCCATTGTCATCTAGCTGCAAGGAACTTCTAGAGTCCCCCAACTTTCAGCAAGCATGGTGATTAGTAGGTAAGCATCATCAAAAAGACAAAATTCTGCCCCAGCAAGACTATGCCTCATTAAAGGCTCAGGTGATCATTAAATTTTAGTAATTGTTTTAATTAAGAAACATATGGTGGTTTAGAGACATATGGCTACTGCAAACTTAATGATCTACTGTACAGTATAAGCATAACTTTGAAGGTTGAGAAAATTTTCATACATTCATTGTCAACTGAAACCAAAGACTATCTGTGAGGAACACCTGAGAGTATATCAACCCTTTGATGTGTTGCTGGGGTTTTTTTTCTAAAAAAAAATTATTTATTTATTTATTTATTTATTTATTTATTTATTTATTATGTATGCAGTGTACAGAAGAGGGTAGCAGATGTCATCATAGATGGTTGTGAGCCACCATGTGGTTGCTAGGAACTGAACTCAGGACCTCTGGAAGAACAGTCGGTGCTATTAACCTCTGACTCATCTCTCCAGCCCAGTGCTTTGTTTTTTGTTTTTTTTTTTAACATAAACTATCAATAAAGGATATTAATATTCTTGTGGAGTATCTGTTTTGGAATCAGGTTAATACTGTTCCCACAGAGAATATGAGGCATGTCCCTCTCCCATTTTCTTTACATCTCTGATTTACTTCACAACTACAGCCATGCAATAGGCTCCTCACCATAGAGAGATCTTTGTTTACTAACTCGCTAAAGGTCTCTTGGGAGTTTATATTTCTTTCTGCCTTTCAGTAGTTTCTTTTGCTGTTGTTCATTTCACCTAAATTACCTATTTGGTTGACATATAACTATTGACAGTATTTATTTAGGATCCTTTTATTTCCAAGTCAACCAATTAGAATGTCCTTTGTTACATACTACATTATATAGTATGAGTCTTTACCTTTTATGGTTTGAAATGTACTATAGGGGCTGGAGAAATGGCTCAGCAGTAAAGGGCTGACTATTCTTCCAAAGGACCTTGACTCAATTCCCAGAAGCCCCATGGCGGCACACATTAGTGTGGAGCCCAGTCTCAGGGGATGAGAACCATCACATAGACACACATGAAGGCAAAATGGCAATCAATACACATAAAGTAAAAACAAATTTCTTTTAAAAGAGAAAAAGATGTCATTAATGTAATTAATAGAAGAGTAAACCTGTGAGTCCACTAATTTTATTGTTCTTCTGTATTTCTGCTGTGCCTTATTTCCTTTAGTTTCACTGATTTACAAGTGTTTTGTTTCTAAATAGGTTAGACGGTTGATTTGCACTCAATTCTTCCTTGTTGAATGGCCCTTATAAAAAATTCAGCGTACAATGCATCGTAAAACCTTCAGAAGGAAAGGAATGTTTTGTGGACCATTTTTTGGTGTGTGGCAGTTTTAAGTTATTAGTTTTCAAAATCAGTACTTTTTAATGGAAACAACTTGACCAAAAATCTGTCACAGAATTTTGAGACCCATTAAAACAAGTTTAATGGGAAAAAAAAAAAATTCAGCGTATAATACTGCTAATGTGTCCTAAAAGAGTTTCTATTTTTTTTATTTATTTAAAATTACTTCTCTATTTATTTTTTAATTTCTCACTGACCCATTGTTTATTTAGGACTATATGGTTTAATGTCCATAGATTTCCTTTAGTCCCTTTTAATTTCATTCCATTATATGGAGAACATAATTTGTAGTAGTTTCAATCTTTTTGTACTTATTGACTTGTTTTTGTGCCATGCTCTTTATAAAATTAAAGAACACACTAGCATTTGCCCCTTGTTTTACAGGATGGCACATAGATATACTCTGGGAAGCAATATACACGGCTGGTCTGAAAGGTGTGAAGCACAGAGGCCTCTCTATCTTTTTTTAGAGCTTAGATATTCACCAATGTGGTACATGTCTGTCGTTATCAGTGCCCCCCTTCGTGTGTGTGTGTGTGTGTGTGTGTGTGTGTGTGTGTGAGAGAGAGAGAGAGAGAGAGAGAGAGAGAGAGAGAGAGAGAGAGAGAGAGAGAAGCAGAGCCTAAGTCAATTCATTAGGTGAAGAAGGAATTCAAGAACTGGAGGAGAGGAGGATAATTCCTTTGTGGCTTCTACAGAAGCTTTATTACAGTTAAGACTGATTAAATCACAGCCACTAGAGGCAATTCAAGCTTCAGCCCTATTCTCTTCTGCAGGACAAGTACAGGGTAGGTATGTATAGGAAAGAGGATGAAAATCCTAACCTCCTGATCAAGAATCTATTCTCCTGTAATCCCCCCCAATTCTGTGACTACACAGTAAACCACTAAATTAGCTCCGAATAAAAATCATTATCACTTAGAAAATCCCAAGGGATTAAGGATTCTCTATAAGGATCTCCTCTCTCTCAGAAACTTTTGGGAGGTCTGTATTACCTGTGAGAGATTAAAGACAGAAAGAACAAAAGCTTCTCCTAGATCTTATTTAATACTGTGCCTACAAAGGTACTATTCCATGTGCCATGGGCAAAAAGCAAATACTATTTATTTTATGACAACATCCCAGGAGTTTATATTGATTCTAAATGTTACAACCTCTTACTGGATTCTTTTATTGTTATAAAAGTGTCCTACTTTGTCTCTAGTAAAAGAATACTATCTGGAACCCTACTTTGCTGGCAGAAGTAGATGTCTCAATCTCTTACTCTTTTGGAAATGGGGGAGGAAAACTTAGGAAATAGTCTCTTATTGTGACACATTATTTCTTTGTAGGTCCTAGATTATTTGCTGAAAGCTAAAGATTTAGACTAGTCTGGTAACCCTGTGAGTCCTTCCGTTCCTCTTGTAATAACTACCATTGATCTGTTTAGTAGTTTTTCTGATATTTGAGGTCATTAGCAGGCCACTGAACTAAAAGAGCAGAGACTCAGAGGCCACATGAACAAAGATGGAGTTTGCAATGGCCTAGGTCATGCTGAGACAGTTTTGAATGCTCCAGCAGGCAGGTTGCTCCCACCTCACCCTGGACTCCCTACTGATTCAGTGTCTTAAGGGTGGGCTGAAGTTGCAAACCTACATATTTCTCTGGCATTTCTTTCTTCGGTATTCATGTAAGGTTTTCTAAGTGACTGAAAACATGTTATTTGTGTGCCATATTCCTTAAATTTCCCTTCTACATATTTTGATATGGAGGTTGTTACAACTTGTCATCATCTATGTCAAGGACAATATTCAACAGCTGCCATGAGCAATTTGTACTGAGTTAAGTGCAGAGCCAGGGCAAAAAAATGACAGATCCAAGAGGTAATCATCTAGACAAATCATTACTAATCCTCTGGAAATGAGGTTTTGGATCACTCCACATTCCTGCACCAGTAGACACTCATCTTTGGGTTACACAGCCAGTGTGATTTTGAAGGCACGTTGTCTTAAAGGCTGGTTCTCACAGAGCTGAAAAGAAGGGATGTAACATGACAAGTAGAAACACTATACAATGGCTGTTTGGCTATTAGGTGTTTTCATTTGTTTTCCCTTAAGTACAGTCTAGACTGCTACAAGCCTGGGGTTAATTTCCAGAGTCCTAAAAATGGTGACTATCTCTATCATTGTTACCAAAGTTATATTAAAGCAGATTTCCTGAGGTCTTTACTCTGCCATTCTGGAGGTACTGTAATGTTTTCAGAGGTCTTTTAGAAAATTTTAAAAAACTACTGGGTAAGCATGACAACCTAAACTTGTAATACCAGCACTTAGTAGGTATGAACAAGAGGATCAGGAGTTCAAGGTCATCCTCAGTCATACAGGTAGTTCTAGGCTATTCTGGGCTACAGGATACCCTGCATCAGGTAACAAGAAAATACCTTGCATCAGGTAACAACAAAGGAAACTACTGTATCAAGAATGCTCTCTCAGTCCACTGAATTTCTACTGTGAATGGAACTGCCATATTTTAGGAAACAATGGTGTGCTTTATAAGGAGTCTTTGGTTTAAAAAAAAAACATACTTCACTCTAAATCCATATTTGATTGTACATTTAGTAGCACCTCCAGCATACCTTCAGTGAAGACTATCATTTCTACAGTGGTAATAAAGATATCCCTTGAACACACCTACGAACTTCGAAACTACAATTGGGAATGACATGTCCATACATTCAAGTTCAGATATCTTCATCATCAGAATCAACTAAACTTCAATGGAAAAAATATTGGAGGAACTACATTACATATTATAATTGATCAAGAAAATATTTGAGTCATAAGGGAATATATGTTTTAAAATATAAATATTACTTCTATAAAAGACTGGAACATGAGTATGTTGGCATATTCAGGAAGTAAAGGACTAGACTCAATCCTCTGCTGGTGTGGAGGGTTGGTTATGCCTTGGATTACACAGTATAGAAGCATATTGTAATTACACAGTACATCGTGTGTCAATTTCTCTTACCAACAAAGAAAAAAGATAAGACATATAGCTTTCTCTGTGTCAAAGATGTCCAACTATCTCTTGAATACCTGGTCAGCTGAAGCTTTTTATTACTGCCCTTTGTCATCTCTCTCTGACTTACTGGTAGTTCTAGGAACGGTTTAGAGGCAAAGGTAAAGACAAGTCAGTCCATCTTAATTCTTAATGGCCTGTATTTAGACATCCTCCCTTCTACAAAGTTTCATAAAAATTTTAATGAAAAGCAAAGTATCTTTCTTTTTTTTGATGCTTGTATTTTCTTTACTTTGTCATACAGTCATATGAATTTTAAAACATTCCAACAAATACTGTCCACTGGGCAAATCTACCTTTAGTTACTTTGCATCTTAGGAATTCTTAGTATAGCAAGATGCTCATACATTGAGATATTCTACTCATTCTCTTCCCAAGTCAATTAAAGAAGGGTAAGCCTCTCTCAAACAAGGGTAGACCTGAGTTCCTTTTCAAGAGGTCAGTATGAAAAGACATCCTGACTCATTTACACAGAGATGGATTTCTTCTCAAATCTACAACGCTAACACAGATGACTCCCTTGAAGACAAGTGCTGCTCAAATTCTGGTTGTAATGAAAGAGACTCAGAGCCAGATATCAGGGGAAGACTAAAATATCAGAGAGGAAACACCACAGTCAAATCTCACCCAGCTATCTTTCAGCTTCCTCAGCTTTGCTCCTGGTCGTCTCTAATTGCTGCTTTTTCCCCAACCCGGCCTTAAATATCCTCTTCACCCATCCGTATCCCATCCAGGTTAAGATTAAAGCTAAACTTTCTGGAAGTCAGCCTTGAACTCACAGAAAGAGAAAGATCTCTGTCTCTAGGGATTAAAGGTATAGGTCACCACTACTGGCTTTCCCCGTTCTGGGATGAAAGGTGTGTGCCATTGAAGCCCAGCTGTTTGGCCTTGTACTCACAGAGACCCACAACTCCCAGAGATCCAGAACTCCTGGAGCTATGTGAGTTACCACTGCTCTGTTATCCCTGGAACTCCTGGATCTATATCTAACTAGTCTGACTGTGGATTGAGCTCTTGATATTGCAGGTTTTATTAAATATGTAGCACATCACCAAAGACAAGGAAGACTTTAATCCAAACCTAGAAAGTTAAAGTATGCAAACATTAAATACCACAAAATTTAAAAATTTTGTTTGAAACCTTCAAATATTATACAGATCAAAATGTTACATGTTTAGGTAATCAAGGTTCTCTCTTTAAGAAAAGGAATATTAAAAAAGAAAAATCCAAATTTCCACAGTAAAATAAGTCACTTCCTTGTGATGTGTTTCCTGATGACTCTGTTTCTCTGGTTGAAACCTGACTAATACAACTTTCAGTATCTGGAATAGATGCAGCTGTTGGAAAGACTTAAAAATATGGAAATAGGGCCAGTAGTGGTTGTACACACCTTTTAATTCCAGCATTTGAGAAACAGAGACAGACAGATATCTGAGTTTGAGGCCAGCCTGGTCCACAGAGTAAGTTCCAGGACAGCCACAGCTACACAAAAATCCCTGTTTTATTAAACCATATATATGAGTCATTCTTAAACTGGGCTGTGGTCAGAGGGTAGATGAAATTGCAGACACCAAATAGAAAATGTTCATATTGCTTTGTCCAGACTTGGTAAAAAAGTGACAGTAACAAGCATGTTAGTGAAGATGTAAAAGGAAGTGAGGAAGGTGGTGTTCATAGAACACATTGGCTTATAAAACTTATAAATCATTTAAAGCAAACTGTCAGGAGAAAGATGTACATTAAAGTGACTACTAAAAAGAGCCCAGTCAAGAAGAACATTATTGAAAATTAAAGCAAGATTAATACTTTTTATAGAGTGTCAGGAAACATAGCTGAATTGTGACCTATGTTATATGAGGAAAATAATTTATGCTTTTGGATATTTGACTAAGTAATTTTTAGGAAAAGGGTCAAAAGTATATGATTTCTTCTCACTGTTTACAGTAAGATATAAGATGAGTGACTGGAGAAATTTGTCATCCTGATTACATTGTAACATGTGTTAAAAATCACGAGATTCACTGCCGGGGATGTATGCATTGAAGAGAAAAATCATAGGTACAATAAGGAAACCCTTCACTAATTCCTGGGAAATTCCAGAAGAGTTAATAATGCAGAAACCTCTTTGCAGGGACAAATAGGTTTTCTATTAACATGTATTTAAAAACTTGTCTCTCATGTATAAGGACAGGTATAATGTTGTACTGATCACACTTAACAGACTGTCTGACTGACAGAACATTCAAAATTTTGTCTCTTCTTTCTAACAGCCAGTATGCCTGGTAATGGGTTAGAAAACAGAAAAGTATTATTGTCTCCAGACTATGTCATTAACAGCCCATCAGTAGGTATAGCTCCTGATATTTGGAAGCACTGATGACAAATTTCAAAATAATGTTGATCTGAATACAAAATAAGAGAAAGAAGTCTATTCCTGGTGCATTTAGATTTTGTCTTTCTTGATTTTTCTAAATATCCCTTTTGGATTAATCTTAATAGCCTCACCCTGGACTGACTCTTCCGATCCCACTCCACCTAAAGGAACACCTAACTCACTCTTGAGGGAGGGGGGACAAAACTGGATCTGCCAGGAGTGGAGACTGAACTAAGTAATATTGGGTCAGTGGGACCATGGGACTGTCTGCTGCCTCCCCAGGGAGGGGATGGGGAGTTGTGGAGAAGAAAAAATGATCTGATGTGGCGGGAGGGGGAAGGAACCTTGAATAATGATATACAGGGATAGAAAGCATGACTTCTTCGTTAATAATAATAATAATAATAATAATATCTTAATAGCCTCTATATACCAAGAGGTTTTGAAATAAACCTACACATTCAAATTTGTAAGATTAGTTCAGTTTCCATTGTCTCACAAATTGTTTGGCAATTGTTTCTTCTTCTTATATATTATGAAAGTTTATATGAGGTATTTGTGGTAGCTTGAATAAAAACTGTCTCCCATAGGCTCTGCTGTGGTCCCTAGTTGGTGAAGCTCTCTGGAATTGCAGTGTAGGATTACTGTAAAGTACCCTCACTAGGACTGTCTTTGAGAGTTCATAGCACTGACTCACATCCAGTTTCCACTCTACAGTTGGTGTTTGTAATCTGTCAGCTTTTTGCTCTGGATGCTTGTTTCCATACCTCCCCAACCATTACTCTTGAAAAGTAAGCAAAAATAAACTCCCTCCTCCTTCAAAAAAAAAAAGAGAAAAAGAAAAAAGAAAAAAAGAAAAATCAAAGGTTCACCAAATGAACTGAAAATTATTCTCTTCACTGAATTTATTGCTGCATTAAATTGTATTAATTTTTAAAAAGATTTTATTTTTATTTGTGTATGTTTATATGTCTTTGTGTGTGTCTGTGTTATTTTATGTCATGGGTGTCCAGGTATTACTGCAGACAAGGGGGTGTTAGATACCAGGAGATAGAGTGTCTTAGGGTTTCTACTGTTGTGATGAAACACTATGACCAAAAGCAAGTTGGGGAGGAAAGGGTTTGTTTGGCTTACACTTCTGAGATTCCCTTTTCTCTGATAACTTTAGCTTGTGATGAATTGCTATCAATCTAGCCTGAACGTAAGTCATAGGTGATTATAAGCAGTCAAATAGGTGCTAGGACTTTAACCTCATGTTTTCTGTAAAAATAACAAGTGTTCTTAAATACAGAGCCATCTCTTCAGCCCTTACAGAGGTCATGACAGACAAATTCTATAAACTTCTGTAAAGGATCAGATAGCTAATATTTCAGGCTTTGCAGATCATAAGTTCTCTGTAATAACTTCTCAACATTGTCATCAATCAGTAAGGATCTTTAAAAGTAGGCAATAATGTATCTCAAAAATTCCAGATACATTTTTGCCTCTGATTAACATTTGGCCCATCTGTGATATAGCAGGAAATCAAAATTTACCCAGGTAAATGCTTGTGACATCAAAACACTAAATCTTGTTGGGGTGTGGTCAGCTTTTGCATCAATTGAAATAATCTATATATTAACACAAATTTAAATCTTATATATTGATATAAATGAAAAATTATTCTATAAGTTTGATTGAGATTACCTGCATATTGATACAAAATTAAATATATAATTGCCCTATTTTGCACATGTGTCTACCTCTGTTTAAAATATTCTGCACATTAATGCATATAAATGTTATTGTCATTTCCATAATACAATTTCTACCTCTATTTATGCTAGTCATAACATTTGTTATAATATATACACAAGTTGTTTTATATAACTCTGTTTAGGTATTTTGTACAATAATATATAATTAAAATTCTATTGTCACTTTATACAATATGTATATCCTAGTTAATATTCATAAGACTGTCATACTTAAAGTCATTATACAAAAATTATACACTCATTTATAGATTGCCTATTCTTACAATACAAACTTCACTCTTTTGGTTGACCAAAATTGCAAATTACCACTATTCAGATTTGCCACATAACAGTCAAGACATTCAGACTTCCCAAAAACATGCTAAAATATATCAAATAAATAGGCGTCTTCAACCACTTCATAGACCAAAAAATTATAACATTCAAGATCTTGTTATCTAAAACTCCTGGCATCACTGTTCCTTTCCCGAGGTGGTGTTGAGCATCATAAACATCTCACAAAGAGATTGTCTTCTCTGGCAGATAATGGCCTAATAGGCAAAAGAATTGCCCCAGCTGCTGTTAGCATGCACACTGTCCAGATCTAGATAAACAAGTTAAAAATTAAAGACTGCCAAAGCCTGCCTAGACTAGGTAAGACGGTCTCTCCCAAAAATACCCTACTTCTAAAAAGACTTGTCAGACATTCTAAGCCAATAGTCAAAAAGATAAATGCTCCCACTGTACAAAAAAGCTGTGAGTGACTGACCAAAGAGTTAACTGTCGTTGTCCTCTCCTGAATCTTGGAAGTTACTCTCTGTGCTTCCAACCTTCAGGTAATATATTTTCCCTCTCTAGTCTTGGTAGTGTTAAAGACTAATTAGTTAATGTTACTATTACTTTATAGCACAACAAAAAACATTTAAGTATTAGATTCTTATTATTCAAGATAAATAGCCTTAAAGCAATCCTTACACATTGCCTTATACCAATATTCTAGACACTAAGATATACCTTATATTTGTTGTTTGTTATAGTATGACCTTGCTTATGTTAGTTTCTTTCCCTCCCCCAGACACAACCTTATGATAATCCTTATAATATGTAATCTTATACTTAGTTTAAAGCTCTCTTAATTGGACAAAAAAAAAAAAAAAAAAAAAAAAAAGATGTAGCAGGAAAACAAAATTTACCCAGGTAAAAGCTTGTGACATCTAAAAACTAAATCCCATTGGGGGGTAGCCAGCTTCTGGGAGACCCCAGACCCCAAGTGATTCACTCTCTTCCTTCAGGTGTGCCCAGGGGTAGAAGCTCTCAGGTCCTCTGAGCACCTCAGCCCCATTTAATCTCTTAGTGTAGTTTTGTTCTCTAGTAAGTGCCTTTCTTCCTAATATTAACTGACTACATTAAAAAGCTGTTAAAAATCGTTCGGCTATACTGTACTGGCTTGTTTTGTGGGTCGACTTGACACAGCTAGAGTCATCAGAGGAAGTAGTCTCCGTTGAGGAAATGCAGTGATGAGATGCAGCCTTAAAGTCATTTTCTCTGGTACTGATCAATGGGGAAGTGTTCAGCCCATGGTGGGTGGTGCCATCCCTGGGCTGCTGATCCTATATTATATAAGAAGATGGAGAGCAAGCCATTGGATGCAAACAAGTAAACAGTATCCTCTATGGCCTGTGCATCAGCTCCTGCCCTCAAAATCCTGCTGTGTTTTGAGTTCCTGTCCTGACTTTCTTCAGAGATGAACAGCAATGCTGAAGTGTAAGCCAAATACACCCCTTACTCCCCAACTTCCTTGTTGGTCATGACGTTCTTTCACAGCTGTACGAACCCTAACTAAGACACCATCCTGGGCCTAATAGGAGTTAGCATGAAAATAGATTAAGCATCCTAATAGATCTAGTCTCAATTTCAGGTTTTCCCTTAGTTACTGGATTTTCCTCTACTTCACTAAAAATCAGTTCCCATCTGATATGCTATAATGTGTGAAAACTGGGGTGGGGGTGTGGGGGATGGAGATTTTTGTTCACAAAGCTACCTAAGCTCCAGTTAAAACAAAACAAACAAAAACCAAAAAACCCACTCAGCAAAAAAAGATACACTGCTCCTGAAATCTACTGGAAACTACCAATAAAGTCAGGAGTCTGAATAAAATGTCTGCCATGAAAGTGGACCACAGCATAGACTCTGAGTTAGGGCTGAAGAAATAGGCAGTTCTTCGCTTTTAAATAATGTAAGAGCTAAAAGCTTTGTGGAATACATGCTCTGGGAGACACTAACAGCGCTCATTCTCCGTGGGTAAAATCTAGCTCATAAGTCTCGAGATATTAAAACACTGCAGGCAGACCCTCCCACCTCCACACACATGACAATCCCATCTCCTCCGACATATAATAATAACTGATGAGATAGTATACCACTGATTTGGTAAGGACCTCCGTTAAGCAGCACTGTGATAAAGCTCAGGTTTGCTTTTATTTTGTTTGCCTCTCTACCAAGGAAGTGCAATTGCTATGCTGCCCTCAGGTGGGCAAAGTGGAATCTTTATAAATTTTCAAAGCAATCTCTTAGACAACTCAAGAGGGCTTCTTCACATGTCTGGTAATACTGGCTTTTGTTAGGTAGTATTTGACTCTTAGAGTGAGTCTGTCAGCAACTCAGAGGAGAAAACTTCATTAAAATTATGTATGTACATTTAGACAGGGAATAATGTGGATGTTTTAAAGATAGTTAGTAGTATGATCCCTGTGCCTTTTTCGGCCACTTATATTGCTATTTTACCCCCTCCCTCCTCCTGCACTTACCATCCTACCCTTCTCATTCCCATCACATCACTTGTGTCCTGCTATTGTCCTGTACACACCTCCACCTTCTTCTGGATTTACCTCCCTCCCCTCACTAAGGAACCCCATTCCCATTTCCCCTCGCAGACCACTAGTATGCAGGGAACATTATATTGACTCAACAGGCTATATTCCTATATACAAATACATATGTGCATACAACAACAATTAATTTTAAGAGGATACAGATTTGATACAGACTGGGAGGATTTGGAGGAAGAAGTGTGAAGGGAAAATAAAACTACAATTTCAGAAATAAACAAGAGTAATTTTTCAAAGCAGAACTCTACAATATGAAGAAGCATCTTCTGCCATAAACTTCAATCACATATGTAAGAGGCTAAAAATTCAACATCAAGGATAGCTGAAATCTTGGTGGGTTTTATCCACCTTTCCCGTAATCTATTGCTACTGAAAATCATAAGAAGGCATTTATACACTGTATGAAAGTTTTCAGTTCTAGGGTCCTGTTCCAGGGAGGTCAACCAAACTTAATAGTGAGTTATATCACATGCCTTATTATTATACAAGTGTATAATACTTGTATACAAACTTAATAGTGAGTTATATCACATGCCTTATTATTATACAAGTGTGAAAACTCACAAAGAAAAATAATGATTAATTACTGTGTTGATTAGATCCACTGCCATTAAATGAACCAACTGACTCAAGAGCTAACCATTCTGACATATCTTCTTCATGAGAACTTGTTCTCAAACAGGATAGAATTAAAAGTAAATAAATAAATCTGAAGTAAAGGAGCAGATAGAGGGATAGAAAAGTTTTCATTTTCAGAGGTCACAGAATTGACCTCTGAAACTTATTACATACTTAAATAAGAACTCATTCCTATTAAAATCTACACCATCTACACCAATCTAGCTGAGGGTTAGATTCTCAATCTAGCCTGTATACACTCCTTCTGGTAATAGATAATATTTTAAAAACATAATAATGGTGAAAACAACTCAGCTGGAAACCCTGCTAGGTGGAAGCCTATGTGTGCTTTTGAGGACTTTCTGTACTTGTGAGGATTTCTACACAGTCAGAGTCTAGTGGAAGCCATTATGGTTAGAAACTCTGATCAAGAGAAAAAAAAAAAAACATGTCATAAGACAGCAGTGGGGATCACACATCAAATATTTACATTACAGTTCATAACTAGCAAAATTAAAGTTATGAAGCACAACAAAATAATTTTATGGTTGGAGGTCACCACAACATGAGGAACTGTATTAAAGGGTCACAGCATTAGGAAAGCTGAGAACCACTACTATAAGGGGAAAGAGATTACATGGAAAGAACTGACTTGGCAGAATTACATTCGCAGCTAAAATCCTTTGCTAGTCTTATAACTACATAGCAGAGGACACCAAGGATATGCAGCACAGGCAGGAAGACAAAGGAAAGCCAGGAGAAAGGGAGGTAGCAAAGGATAGTTATAATAATAATTACAGATAGAGAAATTCCCAAGAACACTAACTACATATGGTTCATCAAGTTCATGAAGGCTGTAAAGGCTTTCCATGTAGGAATGCTGGGGCAAGGAGAAGCATTCTTTCAGGACGGTTCCCATGCTCTGGTGGGTGACCCACACCACTTGCATAGGGGCAGCATTAATTGGACTTGGTGGGTTAGCAACAACAACGAAAAGGACAACAGACAAGGCTGGGAAGGTGACATGATGGGAGAGTACAAGAGATATTGGAGGTGGAAAATTGGGTATGGGTATATGACCATATTTCATTGATACATGTATGAACTTTCAAGAATGAAGAAAAAACACACAATAAAAGAAAGTAAATAAGTACTGTGTTAAGCAACAACCTTAGAGTCCCGTCCAATACTGCAAGTACCCAATATTTATTTATGATTTCTTGACATAGTCAATCGTAGAATTCATTTTACAGGCTACAAAATAAACTCACACGCTACAGTACTTTAAGGTTGATCTGTTATAAGACACACTTAATTCTTTTTTCCCCTACCAATATGGCATATTTCTCAGGTTCAGTAATAAGGTCATGCCTCCTGTTAAGCTCTGACCTAAGGATGATTCTCAGTCCCCCAAGGACAATGAAAGCAGTAGAGACTCCCCTTAGGTAGGAGCCATACTCTACCTCCTCTACCCAGGACACTTGGTGAATGGGTTCTACCAATGCTGAAGAACACAGAGCAAGGCTGGAAAAAGTTGTTACTGAAAAAAAAATCTCAAAAAAAATATGTTAAATTTTGTCACATATTTATCTAACAGTAACTTCCTGGCCACAGACTCTAATCGTGTTTTGAGTTTAGACAGATATTGGGTTGCATATTTCCTGAGATTTCCTAGCAGTGGGTTTGTGAATTTGGTCAACAGTGTTCATATGGGCTCCCTCTCCACTGCAAGCCAGTTCCTTCCCTTCCTACCCCACTGTCAACATGAGAACAACAGCCCTCTACCTACTCTTCTGCCTCTGCCACCTGCTGCCAGACCAGGCAATAATCTTGCTAGGGGAATGGAGATGAGTACTTACTATGCACCAAATATATGAGAACTAGTTAGTTTTAGCCAAAACAATTAATTAATTCATCTGAAGCTTAGTCCAAACAGAAATGATCAAATTTATTCTCCTATGTCAAATCCTTTCGTAGTATTTCCAATAAAACAAAAATGTCAATCCTACTTCCATATTCCAAGCAATTTTAGCATGCTTAGTACTTAATACCGTGATTTAAAAGTTTATATTTCACATTTAATTTCATATACATTTTATAGATAATGAATCACTGGAAAAATACAAGTGATTACCGAGCAGGTCAGCCATGTGATCAAAACTACATAGTATTAAATCTATAAGAGTACTCAGACAAGTATAAACAGATATTAATGTTAAAGTATGTAGTAAAGAGCAATAATGAATTTGTTTGGGGAAAAAACAGTATATACTTCATATTTTCCCCTGCCCTATTTAATAGAGCTTAACTATAATGCAATGTGAATTTTGAAACCCTTGATGTTTTTCTACAATAGCTCTCAGTTTCCTGCTAAACATGTCATCTAATTCTGATTAATGGTGGCCAGCCTAGTCACCAATGAATGCTATAGGCGCTCTGACTGATTGAACACACGCTTGCTCAAATGGTACAAAACTCGAAACAGTATAGGGGCACTATTGGTATCTGGTGAATGAGAGGATACATACATCAGACAAAAATCAAAAAGCAGTACAACATGTAATGTGTCGTACCTAGTAAGGGTTATTATATTAGTATCCATTCCATCATCTTATTAGTGAAAATAGGATAAATAAAGGCCCATACCAATGCATTTACAAAGCATCATTACTTAAAGTCATAAAACAAAGCAAAAAAAAAAAAAAAAAGCCCAAATCAGTCAATCCCCCAAGTTAACCCATCCCTATAGAGAGCATGAGGACAAGCTGGAATTAGCACTTCTTGGAAAGTCATGCTGCTGTGCTGCTAGTATGGAACAATGGTACAAAAGAGAAGAGTGATGGCGTATTAGTTCACCCCAAAGGGTTATTCAGGCACTGGGGCAGGTAGTAGATGGCAATGGCCTATGCAGTATAGCAGTAAGGCAAAAGGAATAAGCAAACACTAGAAAGAATTCACTCATCTTCTGAATGATACAGCCTCAGAACGGCCATGCTAACCAGTCACACACAGACTATATCAGGCAATTATGATGCAAGAGAATCTACATCCAGAATTATCGACAAACACTTACCACCTAGAAGGAAAGTTTATTTTTAAAATGAATCCAGAGGGAAAGATAAGAAAAACACATTTTCATATGGTTAGCACTTATGATGGCAACTATACATCTCACTGACTTATAATAGTATGCATTGTATAACAAAGAACATTATTACACAAAGTCTAAACACTAGGCAACCCTAAGTATATAGTATACACATTTACATACTCAACCAAGGCTGATAATTACCACCAAAAAATACAATCCAGATACTGACCCAGAGAAATTAACTGTTGTTACAATTTCCCCTTTTATATCACTAGATTGCTACTTTAGGCAGCTGCTAACTGTCTACATTCAACATTAGAATAACCTTGCATCCTGGTGTCAAAGGAAATGTCATGACTTGTTTGCTCACTTTTTGTTTCGTAGCAGTGCACCTCCAAGGAGTCCTGCCTGGCCTCAAACTCTCAATACTGAGTCTCCCAACTTCCAGGATTCCAAGAGTGTGCCACCGTGCCCAGTGCATGATGCTTTATTGGCTCCTCTCAAGAGGTCTGAAGCTGGGCTTAGAACAAATGGTCCTGCCCTTGAGATTCTGCTGCTGTGGTTACAGACACATGGAGGCCCACGGTGTGTCTACATTCACCAAAAACAGCTTATCTGAATAAAAACTAGACAGCATATCCATGCTTGCTGCTTTAATTCAAATTATTATGAGCAGTAAGATATATGCTTACTTCAAAGTATTATTAAAGCATCAAGAGCTTTTAAAAGTAATCCGGGAGACTTTAAAAACATCCAATGTCAAGAGGCTTCTTTATGCTGGAAATCACTGGATAGGTCAATGTTATATAGACACATCCATACTCAAAATGATTCTTTTTGACCAAAAAGTTAGGTAATGAAAGGATGAAATGAAAAGAAAGAACCATGTTGAAAATGCACTTCTTGTCCTTCGAGAGCAAGCAATCAGACATTTCACAACTTAAGTCTAACACTTAAAAAAGGTTCTCACTTAGAGAACTACAATGCTTTCATTCCCACGTGATGTGTTACACCCTATTATCCAGGAAGGCGCCATCATAGTTATAGACTCTTAACAGGAATGGATTCTGGACTTCTGCTACATGCCTTCAATCTACCAAATTAATCTTTTAAAATTGCAAAACAAAGGAAAGAAAGACAGAAAACTTCTGAGTACTTTTAGATATGTAGCCATGGTATTAACAGTATGGTCTATCACTCAATTTCCCCATACTTGGATGCTGGGAGATCTCCTTCTCTACCCTATTCCTCTGATAACAGTCAGTTCTACTTAAAGGTCACACAGAGCTCCACATTAACTGCTTTAGAAAGGAACTCTATTGTATCAAAAGAATAGTGTAATCTTTTGTGATAATGGAGCAGATAACTGCTAAGTACATAGCAGCTTCTAAATTCACATAGCTTCTAAAATTACTAAGTCAAATATATTAGGTAAAGGGCTGATATATTTAATTGCATATAAACCTGAAACTTTCCTTCAAAATACATGGACCTAGAACTTTGTTCTAAATAAATATATATTAGTTTATATTTATTTAAAATATAATTATTTCTCATATGTTAGTTGATAACTAAAATGATAAAATGAAAAAAATTCATTTCTATTACAGGTAATAGTTTATAAAGTTACGATGTATATCTTTTAAACAGACAATGAGATAGTGATGGTTTTATTTTGATATTTTAGCTAGTTAACAGAACAGGTGGGTTGAAGACTTCAGAAAAGACTAAATTGTTATTCATATTAAAACTTAAAATGGCAGTATTTCCTTTCCGACATTGTAAATCAAACACTAGACTACCTAAGCTAAAAACAAAATAAAACCCAAAACAAGTAAAGCCTCTGCCTGCCATCTGGTGGAGAAAGATGATACAGAACACATGCAAAAGCACTTACAAAGGACGGGTTTTTTAAAAAGTATTCTCTGTGCTAGAATGTGGAGAAAAAAACGGATATCTCTTTTTGGAAAAATTTATATTCATCTACATGTCATTGGAATGCTCTAAAAAAAAGTCAAGGAGGGACAGAGAAAAATATGTCTGAAGACAAAAGCAAAGGGAATCTTATCCTTCCAGATTCTATGAGATGCTTCACAAACTTACATGGCCATGCAGATCGGTGTTGAGGAGCATCATAGCACAGGTGAGGCAATGAACTCCATCTGCAAAAACAGGGACTACTGTTAATGTAGCATACACAAAGCTGAACTAGACACAACTAACCTTGTCTGGAAGGTAAAAAATGGATGAGACAAACTGTAAGGACTTTCAAAGACAGTTGAGTTCTTTTAATGATAAGTAAATAGGTACCTCCTCTCTGAAGGGCAATTTAGCATTACATGTGCAAAGCCTTGAAGCAGAGCTGTCTAATACTGCTACTCTTCCATGGCTTTACACTAAGGAAACACTAAGATCTTCACAAATGCAAGAATAGAGAGGCAAATACTATTTACAATGGGAGACAAATATAACCCTCCAGAAACAAAAGTTTGTAATATTGAGAACATTAGAAATGTTGTACAGAAAAATAGGCTGAAGTGAAAAGATACTGGATAATCACTTATATGAGAAACATATGTGCAGTATAATTCTATTATTATGTGTAAATATTTCTGGAAGAATACATCAAAAGGCAAATATATCTCTGGATCATAAACAATATTTCTTCATTTATATTTTCTAAATTTTCTGTAGCATCTTACCAACATGAAAATTAATCATTTAATACAGATAATAAGGCATATTTTTACAATATTCTTAAAGACTACACTTAGATTATATTGTTTTTCTAAGATGTTATAAATAAAGCCTAAAGTAAAACACTGAAATAATCTGGGAGGATTAAAAAATTAAGTAATCAGTAAAATGTGGTCAAAGCCTGAAATAACATTCCCAACTTTAATGGGATTATCACTTTCATCTTGCTTTATAAAGTAATATAAAAAGTATGCAGAGCTAAACATCTTACCTTTAAATATCAGAGTTAGCTTTTCTCTTTACTAATTCTTAACTCAAATATAACATAAAAATAGTTTTAAAAAACCTTATTACTTTATGCCAAATGCACAGAAAAGACAGTTTTCAAAAGCACATCTTTTAGTTTAGTGGATGGTTTCTGTTCTATAATTTATATACCTCACAGCATATTTATTCTAGTTCATTTGCTTTCCACATGCTCAAAAGCAATTCCTGGAATTATTATAAAATCAGTAGTCAACATTAAAACACCCTCCCCAAAAGCATATTCACATCTTTTAGACTTGCAGGTGTAAGGGAAACAACACTTCTTCATGTCTTGGGTTCTCTAGTTGACAAATTATCATCCCAAATATTACCAGTATACACACAAGAACATGATAGTGATAATCAAATGCAGAACTGACTAGCTACCACCTGAAGGATGGAGTGAGCAAGGACTTTGGTTATTATCAGTCTCTATTCTGAGACAATTACCATTCCTTCTCCATCTAGTCCTAGTGATTTATTCCAGAATCAATCAATTTGTGAGAAAGTTTCCCATTTACAAGTGAAGATGTTTGAGTTAAAACTTGAAATTGTGCATTACTACCATATATTAAAAGAAAAAAAAAGACTCTCCTTCTGGATAGACCAATAGTTAAATATTAGTTTACTCTGTAAAAACAGTACCACAAGCAAACTCATAGTTCATTAAAGTCATAAGTAAAAGACAACTTAAACAATCTTAGTATCACACAAAAGCACCAGAGATTCGCCAAAGCTTCCATAGAGATGCAAAAATATGCAAAAAAGTCACTGAGCTAAACACATGGATTTCAAGACTAGAATTCCAATGCTGTGGAATAATCCTTCTGTACACTGTAGGGATGTATTACTCTCATTGGTTAATAAAGAGCTGACTGGCCAGTAGCCAAACTAGGAAAAAGATGGAAAGAAGGCAGAGTCAGAGAAATGCCACTCAGCCACCAAGGAAGCAGGACATGTGAAAAATAAGTAACAAGACATGAGCCACATGACAAATCATAAATAAGAAATATGGGTTAATTTAAAGTGTAAGAGATAGTGAGTAACAAGCCTGAACTATCAGCTGAGCATTTATATTTTATATTAGGTCTCCAAGTCAGTTATTTGGGAAGTGGTTGCCAATTATTTGGGAACAGACAGTTAGGACAGAAAAACACAGCCTACATAGGACTATAAGAAAAAAAAAAAAAAAAAAAAAAAAAAAAAAAAAAGACCAATAATGTATTACAAACTATTTTGCACACCAAATTCCAGAGTGGCAAAGCTGAGCATAGAAAGACAAATGAAATAAAGTACATTTCCAAACTATAATTTTTTAAAAGAACAAAATGATTAAGAGAACAAAAAAGTTATTAAATATTTCTTAAAAAGATAATGACATAAAAAAAACTAAAATGAGAGGAAAAGAATAGAAAATAAAACTAATGATTCCAACTTGGATCTAAATAAACTAGGAGGTAAATTAAGTATAACTTGTTATAATTTTACAATAAAACATAACTTTTATAATAATGAAAATAACCACAATTAATAAAAATTGCAAGGTTTCTATTAGATTACCTTGTGAGGTGATAGTGTCTGGATTACAATAAAAATATCTATTGGAGAAATGTATTAACACTCTCTCACGTTCCTGGGTTTCTCCCACAAGAGAAAATGCTTTAAAGAAATACCTGTAAACAAATAATAAAGGAGAAAATGTTTAAAAAGTTTACATTTTAAAATATTTTTAAAGATTTGTTTATTATGTATACAGTGTTCTCTCTGCATGTATCCCTGTCCACCATAAGAGGACACCAGATCTCATTACAGATGGTTGTGTGCCATCATATGGTTGCCAGGAACTGAACTCGGGACCTATGGAAGAGCAGCCTGTACTATCAAGCTCTCAGCCATCTCTCTAGTCCCCATTTTTTAAATATTTGACAGTTCACTTACAGAAATGTAAGGAAATAATTATACATCCTACAATCATTTCTCCCTACTTACTGAAATAGTCACTAGATGGTTACTCAATATAAACAAACTGATACTTAAATTCCCTAAAATGTGAGCAGGACAATGGCTCACCAGGTAAAAGCTTGCCATATAAGCCTCCTGACCTGAATCAGTATTTCATGTAAAAAGTGAGATTTGGTAACATGCACCTCTAGCTCAGAATTCCTACAGAGAGGTGAGAGTTGAAGGCAGGAGAATTGCCCAGAATTCACAGGCCAGCTACTCCAGAGAGCTCAGTGCAACAGCGGAGAGAAAAGGAGGCTTGCCTCAAGATCAAAATGGAAGACAAGACCTAACTATCAGATTGTTCTCTAATTTCCACATTTGCTGTACCACATGCATGTCGGCACTCCCCCAAACACTGTAGAGACTATACTGATGTACACACACACACACACACACACAACAAGAGAAAGAAAAGAAAAATTTCTATAAAATGTCACAGTAGGAACAGAAAGTCCAATACACCAAGAAAGGCTGAGAAAGGCAGGTGATTTCCAACTGTGATTGTCAAATGATAGAGCAAGCCTATTAAAAAGAAAAAAATCTTTACAACTCACTTGTATAATCCTATGTTAAACCCCACATATTAGGGTTGTTTAGTCATGTGGTCTCTGTCTGCTACTAAAATGTCAGGCACACTGCCTTGCACACAGCAGATGTGGGGTTATTTTGCCTGTTTTTCACATTATCACTGATACATGATTAAGAAATTGGAAAATATAACCTTAAGTTGTTCCTTATATCGAGCAATATGTTACATATAAAAATCACTTAAACTTTTCTAAGAAGTATTACTATCATAAAGTACATGTAATAAACCTGATTTTCATGAAAATTCTGTTCCCTTTATTACTAGAGATTTGTACTTCCTTATCCTACAGCATACTGGTCACTGCTTATAGTTTTTAAAATAAACACAGAACCACACAAAGCAAAGCTTTAATTCATTCTTTTATTCTTAGATGTTTTCCTTAAATAACAACAGCTTGCAAGAAGCTACTCTAACTAACAACCTAAACTTCATCTCCCAGTGTTTTGGTGTCTGTCTTCCAAAATAAAGGAATTATGCTAAATTATCGAACTCTCTGAGGTTCATATGTTTTAAAAGCAGTGCATAAGATTAAATGCTCAATAGATTTGTATATTCAGTACCCAAATGTGAAAAATGAGTACTGGTGTTCCTTCATTAAAAACAAAACAAAAAAACTTGTAGTATACATTACAATTCACAGATACATTCTGTAGATTTTAGTGGTTGCACTATTTTATTTCATTAAAGAGTTAATAAAAAAATATAACCTGAAAAGATTTTGTACTTGCTATTTTAAGTAAATACTTAAGGGTCAAAGACATCTAATTATATAATTTTATTTCTAAGTGCCAAACTCCAAATTTCTTATTCAACAGAATTGCAAGTATGGCCTCCAAGAGACATGTATATGCCTGCACTACTGTAGAAGTATTCACAACAGATAAGTTGTGGATGGAATGCAAGCAACTATTGATGGATGAGTGGGTAGGAAAATGATGTCTATACACTGGCATACTACTCTTAAGAAGGCAAAGAAGACCTGTGACTATAAACCTTGAGGCCATTATCCTAGTAACCCAAAAAGAAAAAAAACTCTCCAACTATTGTCTGTTGCCAGGTATATGAAGTACTCAGCTGAGTCAAAAGAATGGCAGAAGGGAGCTGTTTATCAGATAGAGGTTTAGCTCCAAGAGGAACAGAGAAATTTAGTGACTGTTGTTCAGCTCTATGAATGAATTAAAGCCACTGAAGTACTCTTAAAATGGTTAAGAAATTTAATTGCATGTTTTTACTGATTTGATTTCAAGTCATACTCTCCTATGCTGTATGAACTTGAGTTTACAGAATATGAACCAATATGCAGAATATCAATTCATGATTATTTCTTTCTTATTCTCTGACTAAGGTCCAGAGTCTCATCTAAGCTCTTAAAGCAAATGGAATTGGTGTGACAAAAAGAATGAGCTCTAAGTAGAGCAGGAAGTGGCAATGTTTCATCATACCTGAGAGACTGATCCAGCGTCATCCCTGTGAAATCAAAAAACTTCAGATACTCTTCTGCCACTAGCCTGCTAAATTCATTGCTGTAAAGAAACAGAGCAGAGTTGTTTACTGAAGGAAAAGACACAGAAAGGAAAATGTTCAGACACCAGCCTCCAGAACATACTTTTTGCCTAGATGTTTTGCCACGTCTGATCTTTTGAACCTGTCCAGATTATACAATCGTTTGGCCAATCGTTTAGCTGCTTCCACGTTGCTGTTAGTACCGTTAATGAGACTTTCGGTGGTCTCTTTTTCCAGAATTTCAGTGTTCCCCATTTCAGAGTGAGCATCTGGCCGTGTTTTCACCTCAGCATGGCTATGGCCACCACTTAAAAAAACGAGAGAGAAAGAAAACAAAATTTTTCTTGTATAGCAAAAGAGAAGTAATGGATGCAGTTATTACAACAGTGTAAAGTCAACTATATAAAATTATTTTAAATAAGATTGTTTTTTATTTAATTATTTCACAAAAATATTCAGGCACTGCATTTCTAAAGACTATAAATGTAATTGCCTAAGCCAGTGGTTCCCAACCTTCCTAATTCTGTGATCCTTTATTACAGTTCTTTATGTTGTGGTGACTGCAATCATTCAATCACTTTTGTTACTACTTCATAACCTGTGATTTTGCTACTGTTATGAATTGTAATGCAAATATTTGTGATTTCTAATGATCATAAGCAGCCTCTATGAAAGGGTTATATGATACTCCCATAGGGTCACCACCCACAAGTTGAAAATCACTGGCCTAAGCCCTAAACAAATGATTTTGATTTTAAGACCTTGTTATCTTTAAGTGTTGATAATCCCAATAAGTTGGTTTATTTCAATTTTATCTATTGATATTTACCAATAGGGCACTTAATATGTTCAGTATTAACTCATTTTGCATAATACACTTAATACACTAAAAAAGAAACAAAAACAGGTTCTCCAATAATATAAAATTCAGTGATTTACTTTTTTTTTTTTTTTAACAGATTGCTGACTAGCTTTTAGAGGATAATGTAACATTCAGAACCACCTAATTTTTGTTTTGTTCTGTCTTTTTTTTGTTTGTTTTTTGAGACAGGGTCCAGGCTATCCTGAAACTCACTCTGTAGTCCAGGCTGGCCTTGAACTCACACAGATCTGCCTGCCTCTGCTTCCTGAGTGTTAGGATTAAAGGTGTGCACCACCACTACCCAGTTTAGAACCATGAGTTGTTAAACCTCTTAATTTACCTCCAACTACAAACCATTGTCAACTTTTGATTGAAGTATTTTGACAAAATCTGTCTTCATACAGATACTCAACTACAAAAATGTGTATTTTTAACATTTCTTTTAAATAATTGTAAATATGCTTTATAAATACATAAATATTCTTATAACAAGAGAATAAAACATTTCTTAAAAGTCAGTTGTTCATATAAAACTTATTCCAATATGCTTTTATACTTATGCATTTAACTCAATCCTATACTTGTCTTTTCTACCCTGAACCTCTGAGTTGATCTTTTATCCATATGTATATTTTCTACTGCTATGTTTTGTTCTTTTCATAAAGTATTTGTAAACATGTCTCACCACACAATATTAGAAAAATCGCTTGTATTAATGTCAACACCTTCTTCAGAAATGTAGTTAAGTACCAGGAAACTACTAAAATTCCAGTGAGAGGTGGTTTTCCAAAATTGTTCCAATATTTTATCTTTAACATTTTATTTATTTACTCATTTAGTTGTATTATGTAGTCCTGGGTGCCCAGGAACATACTATAAAGACCAGACTGGACTTAAACTCAGAGATCCTCTTATCTGTCTCCCAACTACTGAGAATAAAATAAAGGCAAGTGCTGCTAACTCTGGATGGATTTCCTTTACCAAAATGTTAAACATTTAACAACTGTCCAGTCATTGTTGACTGTTTCCCTTGAACAGTAACTCCTTCTCAGCAGACAACAGAACTGGAAGCTGCCCTAAGGGGGTCCAAAGGTGGGAACATTATGTCACACTGCCTTCTATATCCATGTAAAGTGAAAATTCTATTCAGTGCCTGTCAACTTACTTCTTCCTAGGCGAGACCACAGTGCAAGTTTAAAGCACTAAACGGAGGACCAAATCCATAGTAATAATTTTACCTCCAGGTCAAATTACAAACCATTGGACACAGCAAACAATTAGCTAAACAGAAATGGACCTACACAAACAAGGATTCATGGTAACCTTTCTTAAACAATAAGCCACCTTCAAATTTCAACAGAAAATATCTACCAATAACAGAAAACTGCTTCCTTAACATGTCATGAAAATGAATTTAGTATTTCAATAATTTCATTCTTAACCTATTTACAAAGTTAAAACTGCCAATCATTTTGTATTTAAACAAATACAACATATTTATAAAATAAACTCAGAAATTTCATACTAAGGGAAATTCAGTTTTTAATCACATCAATAGTAGAATGTAAAATATCCCTAGAAAAAGGCTAGTTATAATAAAATAAGTTACATATACATATACACATATATACACAAATATATATATATATATATACATACATACATATGTATACACATGCACATGCATACAAACACATTCACTTACACTTTCTTCCTGGAGTTGTGTTTCTGTGATGGCATATTACAATTATATAATAAAAATAGTCTATCAGAAGACAGAGTCACCTACAGCCAAGCCATGAAGGTCAGGGAGTGGTGACCCAAGCCTTTAATTATAGTACTTGGGAGGCGTCTCTGTGAGTTCAAGGCCAAACAAAGCCAGAGGGTGGTGTGACACACACCTTTACACCTAGCACTAGGAAAGTTAAATAAAGAACTGAGATAGCTGGGCAAGAGAAAGATATACAAAGGCAGAAGTTCTTCCCTTTACCTGTGAGCCCAGTCAGTCTGAAGACTCTTGAAGACAGGAAATCGCTTTTGGCCTGAGGAGTTGGCTGGTGAGAATTGGCTCGGATTTATTCCCCCTCTCTCTAATATCTCACACTATTTTTATTAAACATATATCACCAGGTTTCCACAAGTTTTTCTATATAACAGTCTTTCTCTACATAACAGCTATAATGTACCAAAAACAAATGCCAAAAAAATTTTCTTTATCAGCACACTACTAATTATTGTTAATTTCTCAGCATGCTCATTGCTGTATTGCATTTCATGCAAGCAATGGAGTCTAATGACTTGATATACTCAGACTGATTTTGTTCAAATGTAATTATAAATTTGAAAAAATTACTAATAAAACTCCAGGTTATTTTTCTCAGTCCTCATGTTACACATCTGCTTCTTCATTCTCTTTCCCAACCTATCTTCCTCATGAGATGGGGCAAAAAAGATGTAATTGTAAAATCTATGTACATAAGACTTTTCTGGTACACAGACTATACGTTAGACTTCTTTTAAAACAATAAATAACTTTCAGTAAAAGAAAACGGTGAAAAAACGAAGGATAAACATCTTTTTTTCTAAATGTCTTTGATCTGTCTTTTTTTTTTTAACAGCTTGTGAGATTATTTGAACCGAACAGAAAATACTCCTTTTAAACCAGAAGTCATCACAATCTGATAGCAATACAAACTCACCAGCAATAAAGGACACACAATGTAATGCCCATGACAACCGCTAAGGCATGTCTGGGCCATACTTCTTATTGAAGCTTCTTCTCTTTCTCTCGATCCACTCAACACCAGTTTCGCTCAACTACCCAAGCCTTCCGAGGATTTGACCCCTGTGAGGTCATGTTACTATGACCTCACATTCTCAGCCCTGTTTACTGTTGAGGTTTCTGTAAGGCTTTTTTTACAGCCCCAACAGAAACAGAGGCCGGAACACAGGGGCCACTCTGTACTAAGAGAATAAAAAACAAAGCAGTCCTGCCTTGTTCATACTTGACAAAGCAGACTGGATGAGCCTTCAAGGGACATGAGGCCCCATTCTACCCCCTAAATACACAAAACAGTTTGTTGAATAGTAGATGTTCTCAGTGGTAAGATGACTCCCTTCTGTATACTCCATCTTCATTCCCTGCTTGTCTCTGAGATCTCATAAAAGAAGATCTTTACCAATTACTTCAGATCTCCACCCCTGTATTCTACAAAATGCCTTGATTTCCCACAGCCAAGTAACCATGACAACTCTCAACAATCCAAATCAGATCATGGAGTCTGATCACTATGCCTGTCCCAGAACTGTTTCATCTTAACAGGTTGATAGATTCTCCAAATAAAAGTAATAAAATACCCAGGTGTCTACTAACTCTCAGGAAAGTACTGAAGAACCAGAGAAGCGCCTCCATTGAGCAAAAGGCCTTGAACCCCAGTTTGAAACAGGCCTGAGTTATGCTGAAAACAAAATCCAAAAAGAAAGCCCCTAGGCTATCTGATAGCAGCTAATTAACCAAGAAATGTCCCAGCACCGGAGATGGTTTAGGACCATTTGATAGCCCCAGAATGTCCCAACCCAGGAGATAGACCATAGAGGAAGGTTTGACATACAGCTGGCTGGTAACAGAGAACTTCTAGAAAGTCCCTCAAAATGAGCAAATCAGAATTGTATACATACTAAGACCCCTAATTGATGTGTAACCTTGTGGATTTTGCCTTTAAAAACAGCTTGCAGAGGGGCGGGTACCTCCTCCGACCACTGCCATGCCTGTGCACTAGACTAGGTCCTTGTTGTGACTTGTATTTCAATAAACTTTGCTTTTACATTTAGGAGAGTTCACATTTCTGGTGGTCTCTTGTGTAGGGGGGCAGTCGTGAGCAGGGCATAACAGTATAAATTAGTGCTTTGTGTGTACATCTTTACCAAATATTGCAAGAATATACACTGATTTTTTTTTTTAAAGTCACTATCTTAAACTCAAGATTAACTAGGCATTCTACATTTTGTCTGGCAACCTTATTTTTTTTAAAAAAATGTTTGTTCAAAACTTAAAGAGTTCTAACAGTTGGTTTCACAATGCTACCTTCTAAGTATGTGTTAGCTTGCTTCAGTGACTTACTTCTCATTTCTTCTATTCTTCTGTTGTTTGATCAAGACTTCCAGAACTAGGTCTTCTCTAGTGCCCTCTGTATACAAGAGGAAAACCCTCTCCATGTTTTTTCATTATTCTCTCCCAGCCATACTATCACTACTAGAAATGTATTAATATGCCTATATTACAAAACTTTTAAGACAAACATTCTTATACCATGGCATGATATACAAGACCCAACACAAGCAGACAACAACTTCTCTCTTAAAGTTAGTTATATTCTACCTTATTTTGAAACTTGAATCTATGGAGTATTCCATTAAGCGCTATGTTTATTCTTTAGTTATATTTTGTCTATTGAAATATTCCCAAGTACCCGATCCATTCCTTGTCCATCATCAGGAACATGATAGACATCTGTTAAGTTAGTAAAGACACATGTACTAGCAGGAGCAATTAAATAGCATATAACATGAAGAATTGGGTCCTACGGTCCTATTGCCTAAGCCCATGTCCAGCCCCTCCCTGAAGCTTTCCCATATGAGAAAGAGATTCCCTTCTGCCTGTTTTCTAAGAGTCTTGGATGAACAGCCTGCAGGTAGCACTTAGCTGAGTAACTGGTATACAGTGAGTACTGAGCCAGTGTTAGATAACAGGTGAATAGCAATACTAGAGGTGTTACGATTGGCAATGCATAGCAATTATGAATGATTTGCTGTTTATATTTCTGTGAGGACTGTATTCTGCACTGCCTCTGCAAGCCTGGAAAACACTGCCAGAAACAGTCGTGACCAACAAGATATTATTTTCTTTCTCAGAGGCAGTTTATGATTCATGATTGAGTCTTGGTTTCAGGGTTCTGTGTCTATTCTATGGATCTAAAAATGTCAAAGATGTTCTATTATAGTTAACGTCATTGCTAGTCATGGAGAGTTCTAACTTGCCTTTTCTAGACTACATATCTGCCACCTCCTGCTGATGTAATTTTTCATGATAATCAACTAGAAAGTGTAACCACATGTCATTGTTGGTAACAAACTTTAGAAGATAATGGAGGAAATTAAAAAGTTGCATTACATCCTTTTTACTGAGTCATGTCAGCCTAGTTCTGTGATTGGAATATAAACTGGAACTGACAGCAGCAGGGAGAGAGTCAGGAGCTACAGAGGGCAGTGTCACCAAAGAGGCATATCCCAAGTACTGTAAGGATGCAGCAAGTGCAAAGATAGCAGCATACTCCTAGAAAGCTCCTGCTTCTCCAGGGCTCTGGAGGATCAGAGAGTTTGCAGAGCTTGGCTTGGGGCTGTGGACATTAAGAGAGAGCAAGGGGAACAATGTAGAGGGGCTTTTTGTGTGTGGTGCCTGAATTCTCAGTAAAGAAAACAACTAAAGAATAAACACAAATAAATAAATCATATATACATGAAGGTAATATTTGCTACGGTGATAAAGGAACCGAGAGAGAACAGGAATTTCTGCTTGAGTTACAAGTGGATATATTCATATAGAAAGTGGTCACTGGAAGCCTATTTGGAAGAGCAACATTTGAGCTTTACCAGAAATGAAAAACATCCTAGACAGAGAAAAGAACCAATTTAAAGCCTAGATTCTGGAGTGTGTGTGAGAACAAGCTAAACCAGTATTGCTCCATCAGAATAAATAAAGGGGAAAATTTAGGAACCAGTAAGGCTTGAGGGAGTACCTCATAGATTAATTTTTTCAGTTCACAAACCTTTAATGTATAACACTTTTGTTATACTCTAAGCTCAAAATAAGAAAAAATTCTTAACACTTTTTCAAAATAATAGTGTACCAACATTAAGTGGATTTAATTTATAGCTATTTTAAAAGTACATTTAGGTTGAAGTTTATTTCTAATTAATTATGCATACCAGTTGACAACCTTACAACATCTCAAAGCTTGGATCAAAGAGAATATTGTTAGACATTTTCTCAGCATTGAGGTTTTATAAGCAGCTGGAGAAAGAACAGCTTCATAAAGTTCTGCCACCAAAAGAAACAGCACAACCTACTGTGGAAATGAGAAGCTTCAGTTCTTACCTTTCAATAACACTAACTGGCACGATGACTGTAACACTTGAGAGATGCTTGAGACCTCTTAGATGATGGTGTTTTACACAGGCTAGGAGTATAGTGAGCTATACCCGCTGGGTACAATAAAGGGGAGTGTCTGTACAATGGAATCTCATGACAGTGCATTCTCAGAATGCATCCCTTTAGGCCATGCATACTTAGGCTTGTGTTTGGGTAACATCATTACAAAGTCAAAGTTAAGGACTGTTCCCTTTCACTGATGATAAACTGCATAAGCTTTCTGTGTTCACAGAAAAGTTCCACAACATCTTCAGGGACCACTTCATAGTTAAAATAGTTGTGAGCTATTTTAACTATTTTAAAATGTGCCAGTGCTGGTAAAGCCGATACAAGTAGATCCCTGCAGCTCACTGGTCAACCATCTTAGCCTAACAAAAGTCCCCAGGCCAGAGAGAGTCCTATTTCAAAAAACAAGGTGTTCTCTGGCCTCCACACATGCACATCTGTACACACATACTTGAAGTACAGAAGACAGACCAGAAAATTAAGCTTCTATTTGTATTTTTAAAGGGTGTGCCTTTCATTGTTTTCAAAACAAAGTGTAAGAGATAAAGTGAGAGACATTAAGTATTCCAGGGAACTTACTGGTGCGGGGTGGCAATGGGCATAGTTCCAAATAGAGGCGATAAGATGATTTCTGACAAGTTCTACTTTGAGGTGTGGAAATAATAGTTAACCTTTCAGGCCAGCACAATTTGAAGGACAGATCTGTCGTCCCTAGCCAAGATCCAAGGATTAGGGAGAAAAGCTCTTCCGTCTTAAATGAATTAGCCTTGAGATGATATCCAAGGAAGTATGTGGATACCAGATATGTGAAACATTCAGGAAAGATAAGGGCCAGGGCCTCACTCCAGGAAGTTTTCAGCCATCTACTGGCCTTGGCATTTCCCTTTTAAGACCCAAAATGACTCAAATGATTCTGGGTCACCACTCAGATGCATATAAAGCCATACTGATCTAGCTTGTTTTTACATTGAGCATGCTCCAATCTCAGGGCCTTTTCACTGGCTGTTCTCTGGCCACAATAGTATTCATGTCTCGAAAGACTGATGTCTCTTTAGTTTTGCTCAAATGCTACCTTTTCAATAAGGCTTCCTCTGATCGCTCTTATATGTTATACAAGCACAACCCTGAAATGGGATTCCTAATCTTGTTTCTTTGATACTTACTTGGTTCAGCAAATATTGTCTTCATGGAGTTAGAGAAATGTCTTAGAAGCCAAATGGGCACTATTGCAGAGGACCTGAGTTTCCTGCACCTACATGGTGGCTCACAGCTGTCTAAAATTATAGTTTGAAGGGACCCAATGACCTTCTCTCACTTTTGTGCTCCTGCACAAACGCGGTGCACATACATCTACTGAAGCACACAGGCACACAAATTAAGTAAATGAACATTTAGAAAATTGCTTTCAAGGATGTAGACATATACATACATATATACATATACATATATATATATCGAAGTTTTTGTAGGATCCCTTTAACTTGCAATATGAAGAAAAAACTGAAGACAGAGAAACCAGATAGGAGGACAACATGAAAATCTGAGTTGATAGTTTGCACACACATGAAGAAAAATGATGCTCTGAAATGTTGAGGAGGGAAAGTAAGGTACCCAATGAGCAATGAAAGGTATGGGGCTATGCTGAAAGAGAGAGAAATGGTCAATTTTTACTCAGAAGTGCACGGAATTATGAGGCCACCAACAAAAGCAATGAGGTCACAAGAGGAATTAGAGGGCCCAGGTAAAATTCATGCCTACAAAGAAACAAGACAAAAAGAGGAGGACTATGAATGTGGTTCAAAGAATTAGACAACCATCCACACCTGTGGGAGTTCGGCAGCATCCCAGCAGCATCCCAGCGTCAGAGGACACATCATCTGGAGAAAGCTGTAGCAATCAACATGACTAAGAATGCCTGAAGCGTGCCAACAGTACATCTAGCAATGCTGTCATTTGAACAAAGTGTCTCCCACACCCTCCATCTCTTAAGAAATGTTTCGATGATCAGTTTGTCAGAAAAATGTTATTACTAATCCAGAAGGTGATTTTAAAAACAAATACCTACAAAAACACAGTTACAAAGTCAAAATTCTAACACTGGCTCCACTGATAATCAGTGTCCATTATCTCATTTTTGTCCCATTATAAAATGAAAATAACAGTGCTAGCTTCACAAGGCGATATAATTATTAAGAGAAGATCCATGCAGCATAGTGTCTGGTCAGCTACCAGCATCAGATCCATTTTCTTCACTACTGCCTACTCCTAACACTTTCTAAATCATGGTTGCTATGTGTTTATTTTGATGATAGTATCAGACACTATGGAGACATCAGTTGACATTCAGTAGGAATTAACTTTTTAAAGACAATTGTCACACATTTTTCCATCTATACAGTAAATGTATTCTTAAAAGAGACCTCATGATTTAAAACATAAAAGGAAAAACCCAGTTAGTGGATGTCCTGGCAGATACTTTTCTGTGCAGCATAAAAGCACAAAGTCTGCCTTTAGCATGGTGATTTCTACTACTGTCTCCCCTCTCGAGAAGACCCTTTAAATCTTGTTTTACTGGGTACTACACTCAGCATTCCACAAGAGGGCACCAGTGTTTACAATAGTGGGCATCAGACTGCTACATTCCAACAAAAGAGCACTCTTGCCTCTAAAGCTCTGAATTCTAAGAATAGAAATTTTTTACTGATAGGCACTGATGCTTCTTTATGAAAAAAATCCAAATGATTCAGATTTTCACTTCTGTGCATTTTGCCTTTGTTGCTGTTTGTTTTGAGACAGAGTAGTCCTTCAACTCTTGACCCTGTTTTACTTCCCAAGAACTGAGATTACCAGAATGCATCACTAGGCCAGGCTCATTGTTTTCCTAAGTTGCAGCTCTTTTGAGCCAACTCTAAAATGAGAATGTAGTATCTGTAATATTATCCACTTTTAATGAAAATCATACCACAGTAATTTGAAATGAATAATTTTAAAGGAATCATAACCATATGTCTCACAATCAAGTACAAAGACATTGTATGACCATTATTTGCACAGAAGATTTTTTTGTACAAGATCAATGAACCCTAAATCCAGTGGGCAAGAAAAGAAGCATAACTCATGTGGAGTTGGACTCATCTTTCTAGAATCCTCAGCAGATATCACTGAACAACCTCCTTGGTCCATGCCTAAATTCAAGCTGGATAACTCAGTACTGTTACACTGCTCTTAGAGGCTTTATCACAGAAGGGATAAGGGGGCCTTACCAGGAGTGACTGGTGAAGAAGCACAAGAATTTTGCTACAAAATTGGCAGTGGCTACTTCTAGAAGTAGGTAATTTTTTCATGGGCAATGGCTACAATTTTAAAGTTATATATTGCTTATTAAACAATGTTCCTGTCACAGAGTTGGTATATCTATGTTAATCTTTCCTACTTCCTGCCTGACATACAACAAAAAGCTACACCTCTGTCTATCAGGACATCCTCTTGAGTTGCAAGCAGAAACCACAGTGTGAGATGTGGTCCACCCCTCCCCATTCAAGTTGAGGTCTGGGGGGGGTTGTATATTTGTATATGAATACATGTGTGTGGGTACATGCTTATGTGCATGCATTTGAAACTCAGAGGACAGCTTCCAATGTCATTCCTCAGGCACTATCCATTTTTATTTTAGAGGGACTCTCACCAGCCTAGAATTAATTCCTCACTTAGAATAGGCAAGCTCCAGGAATCTACCTGTCTTTCTCTTTTACTGAGATTATAAGAGTTCCAGATCTTTAAAATCACATAGAGAAAAAACAACATTTCTGGCTTTGTAAAGTAAGGCAAGCCTTTTACATACTGGTATCTCATTTGACAATACAACTTCCTGGTCCAGTTTCTTCACCTGAATTAAACAATATTCCCCTTCGATAGAAATGTTAGGAAAGAAGCCCCTGGCAGGTCTCAGGGCCGCACCAGCAGAACTCAGCACATGAATCTCCTTCCTACACTGGAGACCCTGAGTCAGTCTAGGAAATCTTGTCATAATTAATATGAGTTGCCTGCCTTTAGAAGAAAGCAAATTGCTGAACTTAAGCACAGATCATCTTCTAAAAACATCACAGGAAAACAAACCATACAGAAATAGGACTGAAGATTACAATTCCATGCCTATCTATTGTAGTACTATCCACAGAAGTTACAAAGTCAGAATCTAATGACAACAATCAGCCTTCTCAATAAGTAGGTAACTCTCAACAAACTTACCAGCACAAAATCTACCTCATCACACTATAGTCTTTGACTTTAGAATGGTATCTTATACAGCATGCAGTACAAAATGTGTCAGACAAATGACCAACTCATGTTTAGTCTTGTGTCAAAGGAAAATTACACTGTTGGCTTTTCTTGATTTAATTGATATTCTTTAAAAAGACAATGCTATGTGCTGGTAATAAGACAAAAGTACTATATATGCAAAAGCATAAAAACAAACAACTAAAAATAATTTTTATTTGTATGTAAAGATTCCTCAGGCTAAGAATTATTAATAGAACTTTCAAATCTCACAAAGCACTTTACCATAGTTAGTAACATATTTTTGTCTAGTGGAACTGATTTATCTCCTAGTAAGTAGCAGAAGCATTGTATATTTTTAGAATGCTCTGCCTATTTTTTTAATAATATACAGCATCCTTAAAATTCACTGACCTTAAAATTCTCTACAATCTAATTTTTAAGAAGACTATTCTGTTTATTTAGACATCTTAATAATCAAATAATGGTGTACAAAGTTCTTAGCTGTCAATTCTCTTTATTTGGAGCAGCATATGTTATTTTGATAATCTGATTTTCTGTATTTAATTCTAGAGGTTTGTGTCTGAAACATTATCATTCAAAATGTTATAGAAATTCACCCAAATCCGGGCTGGAGAGATGGCTCAGTGGTTAAGAACACTGAATATTCTTCTGGAGGACCTGAGTTCAATTCCCAGCATCCACATGGCAGCTAACAACTGTCTGTAATTCCAAGACCTGACACCTTTACACAGTTATACATGGAGGCAAAACACCAATTCACATAAAATAAAAATAAATATTTAAAAAAAAAAGAAATTCACCCAAATCCGTCAATGCCTTTTAAAAATATTACTTTCCAGGACAGTGAAATGAGAATGTTTTAAGCATTGCTATCAGCTTAGCTCACCACAAATACACTAGAGATGGTTAATATTAAAATTTGACTTACCCATTTTTTTTTCTAAAGAAGGGTCAAACCGAGTTTGTAAGTGGGAAAGTAATTACCCTTTCTGCTTTCTGACCTAAATGTCTCAAGGTTTAGACATGAGCTAAATTCCTATCTGCTTTGAAATTCCTATCTGCTGCAAGGAGGTACAAATTAGAGATGAACCTATAGCCAGGAGACATTTTATAACTTTCAGAGTGCACACATTTCAGTACACAACTCATTTCAGCCCTACTTAGCTTATTTTTACCAAAAATGGAAAAAAAACAAACAAACAAAAAAAAAAAAAACCCAGCTTCGAATGATCAACTTCAGACCACTTTGAGTTTCTAAGCACAGAGATATTCCCTTGGCCTTCCTATCCTGGGTCCTGGCTGCTGATATTAGCAAATTTGCCTACTTGACAGGGATCTCTACTTATTCACATCCATGAAAAGTATAATTTAATTTTATTTATAAAACATGTAAGAAATATCACCCTGGTGATGTTATAAAGAATATTATAAAGATATTATGAAGAAAGAAGAAAATAAAAGGGTGAGGAAACGAGAATAAAAACAAATGTCAACAGACAGAATAACAACCAGGATGCAAGATGCACTTACCATCCTGAGACTTGCACCTGGAGAACACAATCCTTCCCTGTGTGCTGGCAAAAACTATTACTCACTTTTGCACTACTCTTAAAATTCATTTTAAATATCTCCTTCAAGAGATTTTAGATATCTCCGTTCATACAGACTGTCTTGGTTTGACACTAAATTGCTGTAGCAGGAAGGAGGACTGATAAAATAACCCTGAGATATCTTATAAATCAATTCTCACAAGCCCTACAAAGGAAACTTTACCGTAGCCGCTGAAAAACAAGTACAGGTCAAGTGGCAATAATAGCAAAGGTGTGAGTTCCTTGCTCTGTCATCCCTAGAGGTGTCAGAAGTCCTGTCCTAGGAATCAAGTGGCACAAGACAGCCTATTCCACAATGGGCTGCAATGTAATGACACCAACTCCAAGTCACCCAAGGGATGACGCCTCTGCACCTTGTCACAATGTTGTCACATGCTAGCCACTTCATAGCAACAAAAATACTTCCAGAAGTAGCCCCCAATTAAATGCTGCCAAAGTTTGAGTGAAAGCCTGTTACTGCAAGTGAAGTCCCTGCTCTGTGTTCACCTAACAGTTGCAGATTGGTTATACTAAGCATTTGTGTACACACACACACACACACACACACACACACACACACACACACACTGCCATGTTTACAAATGTTTACTTAAATGTTTCTAAAGTATTACAAAGGTAAGAAAGGAAGGAAGGAAGGAAGGAAGGAAGGAAGGAACCCAGACTAGTTAAGTACTTTCTCCAAAACACAAGCTCCTGAGGTGCACAGCTAGAAGTGACTGGAAGGAAGGAAGGAAGGAAGGAAGGAACCCAGACTAGTTAAGTACTTTCTCCAAAACACAAGCTCCTGAGGTGCAGAGCTGGAAGTGACTGAAAGTTGTCTAGATTCTAGAGTACTGTGCATAGCCAATAATTCATTACATAACTCTAAAATGGAAATAAAGGCAGCGTGTCTGGACAAGAGAAAAAATTATGGACAGACAGATCTACAAATTATTGCCCCATTTTCTGCTTCAGTCTCCTCATGTGAAAATAATAGAATACTGTCTGTCTTAAAGGGTGAATGGGAGAATTAAAGTTTGGAAACACAGGTTCACAATCATATTTTTAGCCAAGACTCTAAACAAACAAGGTAAACATTCAGACACAGGAACATATCCTTCAACTCTTCAGTAGTTCTCAAACACTGGCTTCCAGATCCTCTTTATTCACCTTCTTCCTATTGCAATGCTGGCTCATGCTCACCTGTTGTAGGTGACACCACATTCAGGCATTAGAATTAATTGGGGACTGTTATATAGTCAACCTACCCAACCTATCCCGGACCTGAAGGTCAAATATCAATGAGTTATTGACATTTTTAAAGTACATTGTAGGACTGGAAATGCTCATGTTCTCAGAATGAGAGTTCCCTGGGATACTAGCCAAGAAAATGAATATTATGGGCATCATCTGTAAATTCTAAGAGTCATAGGTGCAACCTTGACTTGTCATTCATAATGCAGAAGAGGTAACTGAAAAGTCCATGTCTGCTGATGCAGCAAGCATCCACATCCTAACTACATTGCCTCTCTCTCTCTCTCTCTCTCTCTCTCTCTCTCTCTCTCTCCTTTTCTTCTTCTTCTTCCTCTCTCTCTCTCCTCTCTCTCTCTCTCTCTCTCTCTCTCTCTCTCTCTCTCTCTCTGGTTTTTTGCTTTGTTTTGGTTTTTCTGTTTGTTTCATTTTTTGAGACAGGTTGTCTTTGTGTAACTTTGGCTGTCCTAGAAATAGCTCTGCAGATCAGGCCGGCCTCAAATAAAGATCCCCCTGCTTTTGCCTCCCATAGTTCTGGGTTTAAAGAGGTGTGCCACCACTACTACCACCACTGCCCACCTCACACTATCTCTTATTAAAAAGTAATAATCAGGAAGGGATATAGGATGCTAGGGGAAAATAAATCCTTTATGATAGTAAGTATTAACTCAGACAGCCCTGATATAATTTTAAATGGAAGATGAGAAATCATTTATAATTTAAACATTATTACTTTAAAATATCAAAATTCTTGACAGAAAGACTGAAAATGATCTGTGAAGATCTGGTCTCTTCCCTAGCCTCTATGAGCAGCTCACTCACTTCTGACTCTAAAAGTACCAGAAAAATCAGAGCATCAAAAAGGACCTTGTATCAGTTGAATCAGAGCCACTTTATTTGGTCAGATGCTCACATTTCTTTTCTCTCCTTACAGCAAGAAGCACTAGGACGTTTAATTTTCCACTAGACCACAGGATACCAGGATATAGAAGTAAATACTTTTTGTGTGTGCATCATATAAAGGTATACCAGGAAGAGACTACTATTTGATTTTGGGAAATGAATAAAGAACATGTCCACTTTCCATGTGGATGAACATCATTCAATTCTCTGTAGGCCTAAAAGGAACAAAAATGGTGAAGAAAGAGTAAGACAATGTCTTTCTGGTCACTTGAACTGCAGAACTCCACCTTCCTCTTTTCTTGAACAGTAACACCCATCTGCTCACAAATGGAACTTGGATGAAGTCTATATACTACCAGATCCCTGATCTCCAACTTGCAAACAATGCTTTCCTGGGTCTCTAGCTTGCAGGTGATGGGTCAAGGGACTTCTCAGCCTCTGGAAAAACAATTATAATAAATCCTGTGATAGCTTACTGAATGGATGAATGACTGAATAGGACAGACGATCTCCTGTGTTTCTCTGTCATATGCAAAAGTGCTACACTCTTCAGATGGATTTGGCCAAGTCTTAGGTCTAAATAGAATTATATCTTTCTTCTTCAAACTGCTGAAGTCCAATTAGTTATAGTGTTCTTTAAATGCCAGAATGTGATGTTGTCATATATTCTCTAAAATGTAAAGGTACCCCTAACGATCCTTGGAAACTTTATCTTAGAAGAATAGAAATGTCACCACTAATGAGAGAATATCACAAGACATACAATGATTACAGTAACTTACGTAGCACACTATTTCTGAAGGTTGAAGAATACATGTCAACCTTCATAACTGGAGTGATAACATTTTTATGAAAATCTCTTGACCCTAAAGTCTGAGCTTTGACCAGACCTTATAGCCATGTTAATACCATGTCTTGAAATCACTTAAGACTGCTGTATTTAACCTGCTATCCTACTGTGTACTCAGCTAGCTAGAGTTGAGCCAGTCTTTAATAGAACAATGGAACAAATGTACCATGCCTTGGCTTTCCCATGCAATCAGCTTTATAACATAAGCTAAATGCATAACTTTCAGCATTCATATTTTTCCTTGCCTCTTACACAGAGTAATGTATGTGCATATGTATATTCTATTAGAATCATTTGCTAAAAGCAGACAGCATGCTTAAAGCAACTTAAACAAAATAAATACATAATAAATGTTAAAAGCAATGTGTGAAGATAGGTTGATGACATAAGATTTTAAAATCTATTCTAACTCAACTGAGTCAATCAGGGCTCTTCTCTGGCACTGAACCAAGGTAAATATAAGTCATCCTGCTAAGGGAGGAAGTAGACAATGCATTTGATTTTATGATTGACAAGCTGATGTTCCACATACTTAAATCACTCAGTTATCATAAACTCCTTATAAAAGTTATAATCACTTTACAAAAACAGACTCAGAGGAGTTAAGGAGATATTCCCTAAATTACATAATTAAAAGTTGCCAGCAATAAAATGGCAAGCCAAGTCCTCTGACTGCTGGGTGCAGGCTCTCATTTCCTCTTAGCAGACTTGCCAGAGGGCATGTATCATAGACATCTAGTCTTCTGCTTTTTCCTAATCGTACAGTAGAAAACAGACCCAAGTCTCCAAGTCTTTGAACTTAATCCCTAGTCAGACAGTTGCCAAGGGTTTTTGTTTTTTTTTTTTTTTTTGCTTGTTTTGTTTTTTTTTTGTTTTTTTTGTTTGTTTTTGTTTTTTTTTCCTGCTGAATGATTTGTGGCATTCTTATTAGTAACAAGAAAATTTCCCAAAAACTTAATATTAAAAGTATAGTCCTTTTATAAGCTATAGCAATAATGAAGTAGCTATATTCAGGCTTTGGTAGTGGATGTCATCTTGAATTCATGACTTAAAAATAGTTATCCTGACAAAAAGATATTTTACTATAAAAGGCAAAGTATCTAAAGATTAATAAAATAACAGATCTACACTACAAAAAAAAATTCCCTAAAAATTCGCTCAAAATACAAAAGAAATCACTATTCAAGGTTAAAATGCACCCCAGGTATCTTGCGATATTAAAACAACAAGGTTTTATTTATTTGTTTCTATCCAACCACTGTCCTTCCTGAGATCCGCAGATGGAATGAGTAACAGTCATTCCTTTTCCTTAAATACAAACCAGCCAAAGCTATGGTTCTTCTCACACTGCTTCAAACTTGGTGTCCATAGATTTGTTGCATCTGGCTGGCCCAATGCTAACCCTCAAACACATTCCAGTTCTCATGTTTGCTATGTGGTCTTAGCTCATGTCTTGGTTTCTGCAGCCTCCAGGGTCCTCCTTGCTTCTGTTATGCAGATCTATTCCTCCAGGCTCAAATCAAAGGCCAGTATGAAGTTGCTCAAAGCTCTGCTAGTAGGGACTTTAAAACTCATAGCACATCTGTTATGCCTCTAATAGGGCATATTTCATCACATCCTGAGATAGAAATTATAGATGTGATGTGCATAAAAAAGATGATTCAAAATGTAAGAGAAGTTTTTATTAAAACTTTGTAGACACAATTTTAAAGGCTACACTGTCACAGAGCCCAATGTGGGGGGAAAAAATTGTAACCATTTCCTCCCTCCTGAGAGAGCTCTGAAAATACCAAATCTATTGAGGGGCAAAAATACCAAATCTATTGAGGCATCTAGATCCCTGGGTTTCCCGGGCTCAGGGTCCCTTGTTGCTTTTGATTGTGTTAAGCCCTAATGCTTAAGTTTTTGTTGGTATTCCTGTTATCAAGTCTTAGTTGTCCATATCCAAAACAGATGCACTGTGGATAGACCCTGACCTGCAGCAAGCTTTAATACATTAAAGCTTCTGCTATTTCCAAAACCACAAAGAACAGACTATAGTGGAAATAGTTTAAAAAGGTAGTAGAAGGAATAATCATCTGTTATCTTGAGCAGATAACAGGTAAACATTTAGTATCATGAAATATTCTGGCATTATATGGTCAATCTGTTTCATTTGTTGACTGTCAGGTCAACTTTTCCAAAGACAGCCATAGAGAAACTGTTTACCAGACCAGTGTCTCAGTCTGTTCACCTGTCAGACTGGGTGAGAAGTACTTAAATGCCAGTGTCTACAGCAGTGCATCTGAATGCCAGTGTCTACAGCAGTGCATCTGAATGCCAGTGTCTACAGCAGTGCATCTGAATGCCAGTGTCTACAGCAGTGCATCTGTCTGGCTCTAAAGCTGAAAAGTGGCATGATCTCAGTGTGACCACTTCACATTTCACTTTCCTCATTCAGAAAGTAAAAGGACTAAAATCTGAGTCCTGGTGAAGCTGTTGATCTCTCCTCAATTAAATGTCACACCTTCGTCAGCCTCAACCTACTTAACTTTATTGTCATAACTTCTAAATTCATAAGAAGTTGTCCTAATCACTGTCTATTTGCTTTTAATCGTCTAAGCTAAATGCAATAATATGGAAAATACTAGTTTCCCTCAAAGACATGGCACTAATAAATGAAATACAGAAAATAACCAAAGTTGAATTAGTCTTCCTATTTTTATCTATCCTTGAATTCATAGTTTCTAAAACAACAAGCATATAATGTAAAAACCAGAAATGTGAAAAGGTAAGTTCACTGAAACTTTGGAATTTTATAGTGTTTATTTCTGCAAAGATACTGAAACCCTGGTACAATTCAGTGTACGCACACTCCCTCCCTCTTGCCAACAAAGCAACAGCGAGCGAGCACTGTTGTACACACTCCTGGGCTGTGTTTTCTCTGGCTGCCTTTCCCCCACAGGCATTTTAACTATTATCTTTATTGTAGGTGGGGTTCTTGAACCTTACAGCCTAGCCTGCCACTTTAGAAGCTGTAAAAGCTCATGCATCCATTACTGCAATCATGAAGAGCAAGGAAATTAAAGGATAAAGGTATAAAGTATAGGATTCTATTTTCTTCATGCCCAAGGTTACAGAGTTCATCGTGTATAAGACTGCATATCAAAATCCTAAGAATTATCCTCAACTCCAGTAAACACAGAAAACAGTAGCTGGCTGTCTCCTTCAGGTCTGCATCTGTGCAGATTCAGGAAAGAACTTTAGGCACTGGTATCAACTGTCACTTCCAACTCAAGAGCTTCCTTTTCTGCTCCTGTTAAACAAGTTGCTCTCTGCAGTCATTCAAGATGATTTTAACTGTTCCCATTCTCTTTTTTTTTTTTTTTTAAACTTTTATTTTATTTATTTGCCTTGGTGTTTGCCTGGAACTGGAACTACAGACAGTTGTTAGCTGCCATGTGGGTGCTGGGAATCGAACCTGGGTCCTCTGGAAGAGCAGACGGTGCTCTTAACCGCTGAGCCATCTCTCCAGCCCCTCCCATTCTCTTCTTAAGCATTAAATTAGGAATATATGTTGAGTGGCTATTTACCAGATGCAATAGTCAAGGCAGACACACCCTCTGCCATTGTAGTTTGATGTTATATCATTCTTCAGTAGTCAAAAGACATCACTTATATGTATGTATGTGTGCATTTATATATTTCTGCAGTATGCTGTCTGTTTTTTTGATAACTAATACAGCTTATTATTATAGTAAACTGACAGAATAGGAATATTTTTGGTTTGATAGTAATACTTTTAGTTGAGAATCTCATATATCTATCTCTATCATCTGTCTGTGTGTCTATTGTGTGTGTGTTGGTCAACATCTTTCCCTTCCCACGACCAGTTTCATATTCTCTTTTTTCAAATGCAGGGACTCAGTGCTTCCACTATGGACATGTGTGCAGGTCCTCAGAGATATTTGTTCAACTGTTCTCACTGGTACACTATTCACAACAGCCACAAGCTAAACAGTCTAGTGGATAAAGGAGTATTGTGAGGGTGACCTCAGGAGGAGCCTTTGTAATGCAGCAGCTGCTTAACTCTGTTGTCAATGTCTTCTCCCAACCCCCAACCAGAACACTGTCACCTCCATCCCATAATCTTTAGCTAGAGTGAATTTTTGCTCTTTCAAATACATTTTCCTTTTTTGCATGAAATTTCCTCATTAGCCTTAACTTTAGAGTCTTGCTTTTTCAGTGTGAACTTTACTGGCACTTTCTTCAGGAAAGCCAGTCTGCTCACAATAACTGATGTGAGTAGTCCCTCTTCCCAATGCCTCATTTATTTTCTTTAGACTAATGCTATTATAATTGCTTGTTAAACTGGCTATGCTTACAGCCCAAGCGCCTGGCAAGTTAAAAGAAGAGGATTACTTAGAGGCTATGAGAGTGAAGAAAAACTGTACTACATAAAAATGTAAAAACAACAACAAAAGAATATTTACAGACGCTATAACTATTTAAATATCCATCCCAAAGCAGGGTGGGGGAGGGGGATGAAAAGAGTCCAAGAGACTGAGGTAGTGGATGACTGAAGGGAACATCTTCTAGGCACAGCAGGGCATCTGCACAAATGAACTTAAAGTGTCTATGACTGCATGGACTAACCTGTGCAACCAAGCCAGACCAAAGGCCAGCAGGAACAGAGCAGTTGGTAACACAATCACACCCAAGCCATAAAGCCATGAACAATTGTTAGCTGGAAGAGGGGGGACAGTTTTCTAATACAGTATAGCGCCTAGTAACTCCATCCATTTCCAGCAGTCACCCACACATCAAAAGTATTTAGGCAACACAAATGGTTCTCGAAGGATTAAAAAAAAAAATACACAGTTGGATAGGCAGGGAAGCAGGGTGACTTTGCAGCGTTGAGGTGTACTGAGTATGATCAGAACATGTCCTAGGATGCTTTCAGAGAACTAATGTTTTTAAAAAGTCATATAAAATTCTCAAATAACTAATTTTTGAAAACACGAAATTTCCGAAGAACAAATGACAAATACAAATGAAAATATTTTAAATGTGAAACTGGTATAATGACCAGTTATAAAATGGAAATTAAAAAGAGCTTTAACAAACTATGAAGTACTAATTAGAAAAATAATTGAAAAAAAAAAAAAAAACACTCACCAAGAATAAAATTTGCAAAACAGCTAGGAACAAAAACACTACAGAATTAAAATTAAAAAAAAGCTACATAATTTTGCTGAGAGGAATGAACTATAAATATATGAGCAAGTACTGATGGTTCATTTTGGCTGTCAACCTGAATCAATTGATGGATGCCTAGAAAATTGGTGAAGCACACTTCTGTGTCCTGGGATGTTTCCAGAACAGAATGGAATGTGGGTCGATGAAAGGAAGAGAGAAAGCCTCCCTGAAATGTTACAGACTAGGGACTAGGGACTAGGGACTCCAACCAGGCAGAGGCTGCCTGGTTCTCACATGCGTATTTCACTCTCTACCAAAGGATGTGTGTGGGCTTTTGCTTTGCCTGATTCTCCCTGCTACTGGTATTACTTATAGAAATCAGACTCTAGATTTCTCCAGTGTTGAACCTGACTCCCACCAGCAGCTCTCCAGAAGTTTCTGAGTATTCAGCTTCAAGCTGAGGCCATATCCTTGGTCTTTCATTTTTAAGCTTAGAGTTTCTTAAACAAGGTTATTCCCCTGGCTCTTCAATCTCCAGATTGCATTTTTAATTTTTGTGTCTATCTAGCTTCTGATATATGTCAGTGTAATAAATCACCCATTATAATTAGAAACACACAGAGAAACACACAGAGACACACATGGGGATGGAGGAACGGGAAGAAGAGAGGGAGGCAGAGAGACATAGGGGGATTATTTGTATTACTGATTCTCATCGCTTTGATGAGTCCCAACTAATGCAAACACTATGCTCCTAGAATAAATATTTGATCCCACCCTATGCCTCTCTAAAATTATAATGTAATTCAAGAGGAACATACAAAATAAACCTAGAGGTCCAGAAAGATGGCTTAGAAAGTGTTTTCCAGTGTGGGGACATGGATTCATCCTTATAAAGCTGTTTCCCAAAGAGCTTGATACCTGAGGGCGGGGCCAAGGTCTGTGAGAGTGCCTGACAGCCAATAGACTGAAAAACTAGGTCCAAGCCAGAAAGTTCAGCTAACTGTATTGTGCACTCCTTGCCCAATCCTAGAATGCCAAGACATGCAGTACCTTGCTTACAAAGGTTTTCCTTTAAAGCCTCCCTCCCCTTGGGACTGTGGGGTCATTAGCTTTGTGCTGAACAAGGTTATTGACCTGGGTTCATTTGGAATCTATATGTAACAATAAAACCCTCATGCATGTTACAGCGTGTCCTACTCAGTGGTGATCTCTGGGAATTTCTAGACACGGGCATAACAGCCAGGAAGCCTAAGAACTTGAGTTTTATCCCTGGCACCCATATGACAGAAGAAGAGAAACAACTCCCCCAAGGTACCCTTGAGCATCTCATGTGCACACGTACCCACAGATACACATAGACATATATGCATAGATGCACACAAAACAAACAACAATGTTTTAAAAGAATATAACCACAATGGAATAAAATAATATACAACTGAATGTTTAAATATTTTCACAGAGATGTTTCTAATGTTTATACTAATAAGAATTATAGATTTTAATTACATAAGCACTATCATCAAGAAAATTTAGAATGATAAATGAAGAAAACCCCAAACAAGACAACTTCTTATACAAAAATAAATAAACGTACAAGAAACTGTCCTGCATATTCTAGTCTCTGTGTCTTGGCTACAAAAGTTGCTTTAGTCTCAGGTTCCCATGATTTGAGCTCTCAAGAAGGGAACCCAATAGCTGACAAGAACAAGTCGATTGTTCTCACTCCATACATCTGGGACACAGATATCCATGTCACTTAGAATACAACAGTGCCCATACTACCATATCCTGTAAACTCCAACAGAGATAAATGGTGACAGACACCAATGTCAGGTAGAATGAAGTCATATGAAAGCAAAGATGCTGTGAGAGAAGCAAGGAATCCGGGAAGCAATGAAAAGCAGAAAGGGAAGACTGTATTAAATACAATTTTCAGACCCCAAGTTGTTCAGTGGTTGCGGTTTGCAGCATGGGTGTTCTTTACTCTTTTTTTTTTAAAGTCCACTAATGAGTGAGTACATCCCCTGCTTATCTTGCTGGGTTTGTGATATCTCACTCAGGAGAATATTCTCCAATTCCATTCATTTGTGAATTTTAGGATATCATTTTTTCTTACTGCTGAGTAGTAGTCCATTGTGTAGATATACCACATAGTCTTCTGCTGTTCATTTGACCTCAACACTATCATTCTACACAATGGCATTGTTACATATTTTTTTTCTTGTCACTCTATTTTATGTTATTTTTTTAGAAAATAAAGTTCTTAAAAAAAAAGAAAAAGAAAAAAAAAAAAAACAGAAATAGGGAACATACTTTCCAGTTTAGTCTGGAAAGAGGCCAGACAGCCTTTCCCAATCTGTTCAAGGACATAAGCCTGGTAGCTATAATATTCAAACAATAAAACTACTACAAGTACATTTCAGCCCACTGCAACTAGAGCCCAGACCTAAATAAATGTACATAAGTAATAAAAATAAAAAACAGGTAAGAACTAGACATGTAGAAAAATCATCAGTATCAAATGCAACTTTAAAGCATTCACAAAGTTTTCCCTCTACAAAACTGGCAAATATTAGACAGACATATAATGCATTGTGAATTATAAGAACAAATATAGACACTCCTAGATTGTGGGAAGAAATGCAAACATGTCCAGCTTTATGTTAAAATGTGCTTGCCCTAAAACCCAGCAATAACTATTACAAATACTTCAAGGAAATCAAGAAAAGCAAGAATAAAAGGTGCTTCCTGCGCAGCTAAGACGGGAGTTTGATGCCTAGAAACCATATAGTGGAAGAAGGAAACTTGAGTCCTATTAGCTATCCTCAAACCTCAACATGAGCGCGCGCGCACACACACACACACACACACACACACACACACCTCTCTTTCATACACACATACTAAATGCAGAAAAATTAACTAATAAAAACCATAATACAGGGAGGGAGGGAGATCTTTAAAAATAAGACTTAGGGAACAGGCCTAAGGCTATGTGAGGAGGTATATCCAAGAAAGAAAGAAACACCACGGCCCCAGACAAGGCAGAGACATTCTAACATGCTTAATGTAATTAAGTGGCCAGTGCAGCCAAAGCAAAATGAACAAGACTGGGAAGACTGTTGCACAAAGAAACTCAGATCCAGATATCGGGAAAAGGCTGAAATATTAAAAAGAAAACACCACAGTCAGATCTCACCCAGCCATCTTCCAGTTTCCTCAGCTTGCTCCTAGCTTCTAAAGCCTCATCTGTGTTCTTACTCCTGCCTTAAATACCTTCTTTACCCAGTTGTATCACATCCAGGTTAAGATTAAAGGCATGGGCTACTACTATTTGGTAGTTAGCCTTTAACTCACAGAAACACAGAAAAATCTGTCTCTGGAATTTTGGGATTACAGGCGTAGGTCACCACACCCAGTCTTTCCCGTGCTGGGATTAAAGGTGTGAGTTACCACTCTCTGACCCTCCTGGATTGACTGTGGGTAGAGCTCATGATATTCTAGACTGGTTTTATTAAATATATAACTTATCACCACAGAAGACTAGAGAGAGGACAGAAGTACACTGTCACGTAGAAAATTGGAAGTCTTGGCAAGGGCTGTATTTGGCTGTGAGTGAGAGGAACAGCAAACATATTAAGACTAAGCAGAGTATAAACTATTGCATGATAAACCACGGTGACTTGGATCACTGCAACATCAGATACTGAATTACGAGTTATTGTTATTTATGTTAAGTAAAGCTGACCAGATTTGTGTATGTACTTGAGGACTGGAAGAAAGCATGGTGAAATTACCTAATGAGTGAGAGACTGGAGACTCCCAACATGTAAAATATTCCAAAGAAATGGTAACCATGGGGGCTGGAGAGATGGCTCAGCGGTTAAGAGCACTGACTGTTCTTCCAGAGGACCTGGGTTCAATTCCCAGCATCCACATGGCAGCTAACAACTGTCTGTAATTCCAAGATCTTACACAGTTATACATGCAGGCAAGACACCAATTCACATAAAAATAAATATTTTAAAAAAAAAAGAAATGGTAACCATGAAATAATGTTTGACGAGCTAGTCTTAGTTTTACAACACATACTAGACCATGCAACTATTACAATTAAATACACTCCTCCATATACTCTCTATAATTAACTCCACATACCACAAGGTGTCTGCCCTATACTTTGAAAAGCACTTTACTTTAGATAAATATAATACATATATATATAAATCACAGAAAACCAGACAGGCATTAATTACCTTCTGCAGGTTTTACCTTACTACACAGAGATACACCTAGGCACATATACTCACAAAGTCTGAAAATAAGGAGTAGCATTGCTATTTTTGAAGGCTAACAGATTTACTTTCTTCTTTGTTAAGCTTTTACTCTAATTTGTTGTTAAGTGTGCTTCGCTAATTGTCTTTAATAAACAAAATTATTTCACTGCTATAAATCAAATTCCTTTCAAGTATTTCAAATTTTTGTTTCTAGTTTATCTATAGTAGGGCTTTAACTATGTATCCAGAAGACCAAAATGAGACAAAGCCTAGAAAATAATAATATATATACACCGAAAAAAAAAAAAAACTAGTTTCTGAACTTCAACAGTAGTGACACTAAAAATACATATAATCTTGAAAATTCAATATCTATCAGGTAACACCTCACAAATAAATATACACACTGTGATGTCTGCATAAGAGATGTTCCTCGTGGACTCATCTATTTGAGCAACAATTAGGGGTGCTGTTTAGGGAGCTGGTGGAGCCCTTAGGAGGGTGAGGCTTTCTGGAGGAAGTAGTCTCAGGTTTTGAGAGCTTACAGCCATGACTAGCTTCCAGTTCACTCTTTTGTATTTGAGGTCGTGGATGTGCTTTCTCACATACTGGTCCAGCATGCTGACATTCCTCCACATTGTTATGGACTCACCCTCTGGAACCATAAGCCAAAATAAACTTTCTTTCTTAAGTAGCTTTTGATAATGGGGTTTTATAAGAGCAACAAAAAGTAATTAATACATATATCAGATTTTAAATGCTATGGAACCAGCTCTAAACAAGTCCTTGCCACTTAATGACCCAGGAACTCTTTACTTCTGAATTCGCTGCTTTGTGTTAAGCAGGTCTTTATCGACACATGGTAATACCATGACACTATACCATAACAAACCCAGATGTTTCATATAAATGGCATTTAAAATGTCACCCAGGTAAAATAAACATGTATATGCATCTACAGAGCAGAAGGGATGTGACTATATTCAATGAAGATCAGAGTAAGCCCTAAAAGCAGCTGACTATGCTGCTCCTCTCTGTTCTAGTATGCAATGTTCACAGATGAGTTGAAATAAGCCAAAGCAAGCACAAATACGTAAAGTGAATGAAATGAGAACTTCAACACTAAAGGCACTCTGGCCCCCTCCACTCCCCTTATTAGGAACAAAGATGTCTTTGTGCGGGTTTTGTCTTTGAAACAACACATTGTAAATCAGGGGAATTGTCCCTTGGTAAGGGAAGTATTCTAAATACCTGTCACCTGCAGACACTGCTCTTCGACTCTCCAGTAAGATGCATAATCATGGAATGATCTTAAGGGACCTCATTTATGAAGTGAATCATATGGCTTAACTAGCTAATAACAAGGTGAAGTCATATAATACCCTTGACAGCTCACACTAGAATTCACCTTACCATCTCAAGCCCGGCTCCTACTGTCTAAAACAAACTCCTTTGAATAATGCTAAAAGTTTTAGGTTAGTGGAGAGCCAAGGCTTCATGGCCAAGAAGCATCACAAATAAAAAAAACCACCTGAAAATCAGCGTTGCCTTTGCACTCTTGGGCACAAGAAGCATAGATTTCCTTAAAAGGAAATGACTTGACTCTCCCTTCTTGGTTCTTCTGCTTCCCAACAGCCTTTCTGTAATTAGCAAACCCACATAATTCTACCCTGCCCTTTCTTTAAAAGTGCATAGTTGAGGACATGTGTTAAAAGTGTATAAAAGCTAAAGTTCAACATTTAAAAACTGACACTATCTCATAAAATAGAAGCTTCAAACTGCATTTCAAGCAAGTTTTGCAACTAAGCCTTGTTTTTTGTTTTTGTTTTTGTTTGTTCAGTAATCTCACTGTCTATGGATGCTATAAACTAGCAAAAAGCCCAACTAACTTTACAAAATCATCAGGGTATCGTATCTGAATGACAAAATTTATCTCACAACACTATTCCAGTGTTCAGTGTGCGCTCTCTCTCTCTCTCTCTCTCTCTCTCTCTCTCTCACTCACACACACACACACACACACACACACAGCCAAGGAACTGCAAAAATATCTGCATTCCAGCTTGAGAGAATACAGGCCATTTCAAGTATTCTGTTCACCAGTTTCTGGCATTCTTAATGAATCACAGCTGGTGTAGAAAAATATCCCTAGTCCAAAAATGTATTTCCTGGTAAATTCTGATGAAGCAGGTCTGTGGCCCTCCACACACACACCCTGCATCAAAGCTGTGCAAGGTAGTCCTTTATAGGTAATGAGCTCCAAAAGCCAGCTCAGGCACCAGGGATAGATCCTGATCCCACTGCCTGGGTCCCCTTAAACAGACCAAGCTACACAACTGTCTCCCATATGCAGAGAGCCTAGTCCAGTCCTATGCAGGCTCCACAGCTGTCAGTCCAAAGTTCTTGAGTTTCCACTAGCTTGGTTCAGTTGTCTCTGTAGATTTTCTCATCATGATCTTGACCTCCCTGGCCCCATGCTCATAGAGTCCCTATTTCCTCTCTTTCGACTGACTCCCTGAACTTGACCTTATGCATGGCTGTGGATCTCTGCATTTGCTTCAATCACTGAATGTATCAAGCTTTGCTGACTTCTTGTGGGATGCCTTACCTTTTCTAGGAGGGGATAGAGGTGGTAGGAAGTCTGGGGGACAATGGAATAAAAAATGAGAGGGGGATCTGTGGGTGGGATGTAAAATGAATAAGAAAATTTCTTAATAAAAAGTGTGTTTTGGAGGGACTGGAGAGATGGCTCAGCAATTAAGAGCACCTACTGTTCTTCCAGAGGACCTGGGTTCAATCCCCAGCATCTACATGGCAGGCAGCTCACAACTGTCTGTAACTCTATTCCAGGAGATCTGGCATCCTTATGCATAGAAGCAGGTAAAACATCAATGCACATAAAATAAAAATAAACAAAATATATTTCCTCCACTAAGCATACACCTAATTCTTTCTATCCTATTAAAGAAAAACATTTTCTTAGGCATAAAAACAAAGAACCACTATGACCAGTTTTTTTTTTTTTTTTTTTTAAAGTTTGTTTTTTCTCTTCAAACATCCACTATCAAAGAGTGAATTTCCCTCTCTGGCTTCTTCCATACCAAAGCAGCTCCTATTGGCTCTTCATGGCTTTAGTAGTTAGCTACAAGGAGATGTGCAATGGCAGGATGCAGGAATCCCAGAGGAAGCCTGCTTACAGAAGGCTCACTTCTGCAAATGTAAGGAAGAACAAATGATACTCACTCACTCAGGGAAAGAATCGTCTTCTCAGTGATCGCAGGTCCAGCACTTCCGGAACACAGCCCTCACCTCTGCCATTAACCACTGTAAGTCATCTCAGTACTGAGCTCAAGTACAAACATGCTCATTTCACAAGCACCTTACTCATCAGACCAACAAGATTTGAGCTTGGCAGTGTTTCTCCTATGACAGAGTGATGACACAGCCCTGCCTCCAATGGCCCCTGGCAGTGGACTAACAGACATGGCAGTTACCGAGCAGTAAGTTGTGGTTATCTCTCCCACATCATCCACGGAGGCAGACAATGCAGAGCCATCACTCCATAAAGCTCTTCACCCCTCCCACCAGTTGCAATTCCACATAATAACTTCCATCATTACATGCAGCAACAAACTACATAAAGCACTGGCTAGTGCTTAGCAAAAGTAGTTATTCCATAGATGTCAAGAGATCATATTACTAATCCTTTCGTCCTTCAGTCTTTAACAAAATTACCAGGCCATGTTTCAAAGGGATGTGATGTCCAAGAAAAGAAGCCTGAAGAGCTTCTAAGAACTTCAGCCCTCACCAGGATGCACACCACATCACTGTTAGTGCCTAATGCTTCCAGTCACTCTCAGTAATAGGTGTGGAGGGGAAGTGGCTAAGCTGTAATGAACACACAATGTGACCAGAGAGGACAGAGGGGTGTGTGTGTGAGAGAGAGAGACAGAGACAGACAGACAGAGACAGAGACAGAGAGTTTCTGGGGGGAGAGAGAGAGAGATGGGGAGAGAAAGGAATATAGGGAGAGGGAGAAAGAAATTTTATAATCTTAAGTGAGTCCTAATTGCTCAGGCAAGCTGAAATAAACCTTAGGTGGGATTTTAAAATGGACTTTTCTTACTACTTTACCTCCATTGCACTTCAGATTATTGGAGAAAATGATAGGGCACGTGTATTAAGCACCTTCCTCATTCCAGGTGCTGTTCTGAGACTTTCATGGCATTTGATTTCCTCAAGAACTCCATGTCAATTTGACAAAGGAGGAAAACGAGACACATCCTAATAATACCGTGACAGACCTGGTTGTGTTTCCAGGGAGTCTGACTTTAGGGACTGTGGGGTACACCTCAGGGGTCTATGGGATTATAACTTCTAGAAGATTCATAGGGTAGTCAAACGGCAAACCACTTGGAGATGATCTGGAGCAGCTGCGTGCAGGGCAACTATTAAATGCCAATCCAGTTTTAATAAATAACCGTGTGACCTTGAACAACTGCCCTTATTTCCTTTGTGTCTGAATCATACAATTCTGGCATACGTGTTTCGAGTTTACAGTAGATGAGTGCTAATTGTCTCTAAAATACTATTATAATCCACTGTCAACTAAGTTGATTAGAATACTATGTGCCATCTTAAAGTGTTCTAAAAGGAACTTAATATAAATCAAAACAAAGAACGCCACCAAAACATGATGTCTGTGAGATGAAAAATAGAGTTTACAACCAAATCTGCCTGGTCAACCCATGGCCAGTAACATCTCGTGCTTCAGGCAGTAAGATCGGAACCAGCAGTTGGCTGCCTGAGAAGGAGGTCTAGTGTGCTTATGACAGCTTGTTAATGCAGACACCATATGCATGTGTGCTCAGCACAGCATGAGCATAAATGGGAGATAAGCTGTGACCCATGGTAAGGACAAAAGGCAGCATCTCCAGAGTAGAAGGGCGTTCCCAGGGTAGAGCTCTGCAAAGCAACTATTCATGCTCCTAAACCTGTTGGGAAAACTGGAAGTTCTTCCTGACCTTAAAAGTTGCTTATTATTTAAAAGCGCACACACGTATGTACATACATGTATTTGAAGATCTAGGAAGAATTTAAAATCCATCTACTCAGAAACATGCTGGGAGGAGAAGGGCTGGAATGCTTTGAGGAAATGGAGACAGGAAATGCCAGTATTGTGAAGTGGGCAAGGAAGGCAGCAGTATGAGATGAGCTTTTCTGGGCCTCCTCTGAATTACTCACAGCCACTATCACTGAGTCAGTCACACTAGGATGATTCCTGATAGAACGAATTCTCTCAGGCCATCGAAAAACCTCCATTCCTTGCTAATCAGAATAAAGTAACTCAGGATGTTTCAGAGAGGTAGAAAAAGTCTCCTGTACCAAGGAAAGAAACCTTGACTGCTTGAGTATATAAAGACAACAAAGTGAATTATAAATGTATGAACTAACAAGAGTCCCTGGTCCCTTTCTTTGGTTCATTAAAGATGATCTCTAAAAAGAATACTCCAGGATAATAAAAATGTAGGGGAGGGAAAGCTGATTGAGAAGTTCTGTCCACCAGTCACAGTAGGAAGGCAGTGTAAAGGCCTCTCTGCTGTTTCCAAGGCAACAATCCTGCAATCCTTCACCATCCTCCCGTGTTCGCCAATATTTCTAGAATACCAGAAAGAAAAGCATGCCCAGAAGCTACTGTCAGACACAGGGAATCAAGGGACTGTGACTGTGGATCATACCAGTTCACCAATACCTTGGTGAGGCAAGGAACCCACAAGGGCAGCTCAGACCAAAACCAGAGTTTTATGCACCATCACTATGTGAATCCCCATAACCCAAGACAATCTGAGAATGCACACCTCTAAAGTTCACATGCCCTTTTATAACCCTTACGTGGTATAGAAACTACTAACAAACAGAGACAGTAGTGTGACATAAAAATGTTATCATCAGGGGTTTAAAAAAAAATTGGCGCTTTCTCAGAGCATTCTGGATTTCACATAGTAGAAGAGGAGAAATGAGACCCTCATATTGTCCTCTGGCCTCCAAACATGTACACATGAACAAGGACACATTCTCTCTCTCTCTGTCTCTCTCTCTCTCTAATAAATGTATTGTTTTTTTCTAATTATACACTTTTAGCCAGGTGTGATCAAACATGCCTATGATCCAAAAACTGGGGAGACTGAGGCAAGAGATAAAATCCTGAAATAGACTCTAGCTCAAAAAAAAATTCTACTTTTTAATATTCTGCCAAAAAGAGCTCTTTGGTAAATATTTTAGATAAAAGCAGGTATTAAGGAAGGAGAAGGCAGGACAATTCCATAATTCCAACTACATGGGAGACTAGAAGGAACATCTCAAGCCCTGAGTTTACTGACACTTTGGACAACATAATGAAAATGTGTCTGTAGAATAAATAATACTGGTCAAGGAATGTCTTAAACATTTAGCTGCAGGGGCCTTCCTCCTGTGGACTTTTGTGCAGATCTATACAATTTCCTATTATTCTAATTTTCATAAGGAGATGCTCAGTTTCCGTGATCTTCCCATGATGTACCATTTTAAGGCTAGCCCTCTGGTATAGCTATTAGTAAAGTCATCAGGGTGGTTCCATGAAAAGTCACTGCTCTGCGAGACATAACAGTAGGAGAGATCATAGGTCTCTATGTTCACCATGCCCAAGGTCATAACCAGAGGAGCAACACTGAGTCTCTCTGTGTTATCCTCTACATCCACTTACATGGAATATGGTAACACGGGCATGTTAAAAAAAATCTATCCTTAAATACTGCAGAAAACTCTATATTCTGTGGTACTTTCACCATTTCTTACATAGTTTTAAGATATACTTCAGTCTTTACCAAGCACCTATGACCAAATACCCATAAAAGGCATAAAATATAAAACAAAAACAAAATATTAGTGAGTATGCTGCTCTGTCATTTGTTACTGATCTGAGATTATAAGAAATGAGATAAAGAGCATAGAAGCACACAGATGGTAAACGGCTGACATTGACTGTGCCCGGACTAGCACTTAGTAAACAGTATCTAGATTGATCTAGCTGACAGCTCCAAGGAATTATTACTATAACAATTTTACAGAGAATCTGAGGGATTTTTAACCAAGGCAATATTTTCAGAAAATAGTCATGTTGGGCTATTATGGAAAATATTAAAAAAAAAAAAATTCAAGACCTAAACCCTACACAAGATTTTGCTGCTTGCATAGACTTGGGTCCTTAAAGAAAAATGTCCAGACATTAGCTTCACAGAATTCCAACAGTGGTAAAACTTTAACTACTCTTTAACTCATATAAAATTATACTAAGTGATTTATCCTCCCACAGGAAAAGCCACAAGAGTTCTTCTATAGGATGATATCACAGGAAGGAAGGAAGGAAGGAAGGAAGGAAGGAAGGAAGGAAGGAAGGAAGGAAGAAGTGGCCCTCCCTCCTCCTTCGGGTCCCCTGAGAATGCTAAAGGAAGAGAAATTGTCTGCAGTTCATCTGCTCATTATTCTCACCCCTGTAGTAGTAACTAATGATCTGAAATGGCACACACATCCTCTCTAACAGTAGGAGTTTCAATACATTTGTCTTGGCAACTCATCCTCCGCCTACCTGGCATATTTGTAGGTCTTCATGTTCTGTACCCTTAAACGCAAACCACACTAAGATTGAATCACTTCCACTCAAAACATTATAAAGCAGAAAATGAAAATACTAAATTTGTTGCTATTTAACCACACCTTGGTTCCACTTTAGAAAGGATACTCACTGGAAAGTATAAGATTACCAGGAAAGTTTGAAGCACATGAGCACTAACTTAACTGGGAAACTAACCACATGAGTATCAAGATCTTTCTAGAGTGAAGAAAAAATGTGTAGTCAAATTCTAGGATAAGCTAGTGAGCAGAGCATTTACTTTGGGCATAAAGAAAATAATGCTGCTACATGGCTGGAATTTGGGACAACTGTTCCATACAAGGCTGGTTACAATGACCAGTTCATTCAATAATACATGAAAGGCTTTGTGCTCAAATCTCGGAATGTACTGCCATAGGTTCACAATCTGGCCTATATTTTTGAAATCTTATTTAGATAAACTTTTACTTTAAGAGTAAGTACATTCCAAAGGGAAAAAATCATGAGGAGAGAATATGGTGACCGTACATAATACGTAAGTATCAAAAGCATGTTTCCTTAATTCCATTCTGGTTCCTCTTAGAAGAATGAAAAGTATGCACAGAGATTACGAGATACTATGCCTTGGGGGTGGGCAGTAACATCAGCAATGAACTAGTAATATCAGCAATGAACCAGTACCATCCAGAATGAGCTAGTAATATCAGCAAGAACAGGTATACCAATAACAAACAGTAACATCAGTAATGATGGCCTACACTGGCCCAGAAAAGAGGGTATTCCCTGATAATTTACAGCAGTGCAGTCCAGCGCTGACCTGTCCTGTTTTTCTTTCCAGATTTATTGACATAGGCATGGCAGCAGCACTCTCCTCAGTCACCACACCCAGGCGTACAGCAAAAGGGAGGTTCCCTGGAAACACCATATCAACACTCATTCAGGAGGAAGCCAATGTTACCCTGTGGCTTTCTTTTCCCCTAGGGTGGCCACAGGGGAAGACTCCTGAGTTTCATGACCAGAACTAAGAAACTCAAATGAATCAACTGCCATCTAATAACAACAACAACAAAAAAAAAAGACTGAAAACTGTACTAAATCTGTTGTTTTGAAGAGAATAAACAGATTTAAATTGGATCCTGCTGGGGACTTGGCTCAATGATGGAGTACTTTCCTAGCACATGTAAAGCCCTGGGTTTAATCCCAAGAACCGCTCTGAAGTTCAGTTGACTGAACTTCAAAATAGAAACAACTAAGTGCACTTATAATAACCTTCACTACTCTTGCTCACAATCATCTAAGTCATGGGCAGAGCTTATAGAGAAGTGCTGACAGGACTGGATAGCGTAGCATCCTCCAGTGGAAAAAAAAATGTATTTTTAAACAAGGCAATTAGTCAACTCCAAAACTTTCTTGTAAAATAAGTTAAGGGGAGGGTGTCAAATTGCCTGAAATCCAGAAAATATACTCAATAAGCAATGCAAATGTTTTGACTGGTTCTGCCATTATTAAAAAGGCAAAAAGCAAATAATTCCCTGGAGAAGTATCAATTCTCAAAGTTCAAACAGGCACTTGAACTTGGAGGCCTGTAGACACATTAATACAGACCATGTAGCAGTGAGTGTCCTTGAGGCTTCTGCTGAGTAAAAAACACACAAAACAGAAAAGAGTCTCTCAAGAAAGAACCATATTCCTTTTAATGGTACAAATAGTCCCAAAGTTCTACTGTTTAGGCAGGAAAGCTGGGTTGGAAGCCGTAATGTTAATAGGAGACTCTATTCCAAGTGAAGAGCTACAAACTGCTGACATTGTGATTTAAAAAATGCCAAAATTAGTGTACTGACCAAAAATGGAAAAAAAAAATCAATGTTAAAACGTTTTGTGTTAGGCTGGACTTAGGCCTGTCCCCAAACTAAAAGATAGCCTCACATGGGTTACAGGCTGCCCATCTAACCCTAATTCCCTTTCCTTCACCGTATCTCCCCATTGATGACATTACCTGGGAAGAAAGAAATCACGAGCTTTTGACTGGCTGTTTCCTAGTCTCACTATCTCTTTTTAAGACCAGATGTGAGAAAGGATGATATGCCCTATGTCCTAGCACTAATATAAAATACAAAAAAATTCGCTGCTTCAATGTGTGAACCCCATGCTGTCCTTTCAGTTATATAAAGAATAAAAATTCTCTACTAAGTGTGGTATCTAGCAAAGCATCACTAGAGAATTACAATCAAAGAGGTAAGGACATGTACATTATGTGGCTTCATATCCCTGCCTCCATATAAGAACAAGGACTCAAGAAAACACAGTCAATGGTCAGTCACTCCAGAAAAAAAAAAAGAAAAAAAAAAAAGAAAAAACAAGGGGGGGGACTATACTCTCCTTTGACCACTGTGCTTTCCTTATAACACTAAATACAATTAGGACTTTAAAATGAGTATAAATTCAGAGACAGGAAAGTGAGGTGCAGAACACCTGCCATCCAAACATCTAGAGCTATATAGAGTCAGACTAGCGCATTTTCAGTGGGAGAAAGCATTAGAGGATCGAAATATAAAATGCTATTAGCTTATCAATTCAATTTGTAAGCAAGTTGATATACAATTACATCAGACATTTTCATAAAACTGAATTCAATATAAGACCCTACACCACTTCGCCATGAGTGGATAACACATCATGAGAGGTACATCCTTGGTTTACAACCTAGTTTCTTTTTTTTTTTTTTTTTTAAACTTTATTTATTTATTATTTATTTATTTATTTGCCTTGTTGTTTGCCTGGAACTGGAACTACAGACAGTTGTTAGCTGCCATGTGGGTGCTGGGAATCGAACCCGGGTCCTCTGGAAGAGCAGACGGTGCTCTTAACCGCTGAGCCATCTCTCCAGCCCCTACAACCTAGTTTCTACAGGTGGGTCTCTTTAGTCTGTTTCGAAGTCATGAGGTCCTGAGACATTCCCAGGAAGACTAGGATGCCATAGGCAGAATCGGCTGACTTAGTACACGGTTAGCTCTCACTGTTAGGGAGTTAAGTCACAGCATGCAGCAATGCTCATCCCTGAAAGTCCTGAAACCAGGAATCGAGCATATTATATCTGTCTTTTCTCCTGTCTAATAATGATGAAAGCAGCCTATTCATGTTCAGCTTACATTTCCCAACTCAGCATTTTGCTATTAAAATTTGTTTCCTCTTTACCTAAGACTAGGTTGTGAAACTCAGACTACTTAGCAGCTGAGGCAGAATAGCCACTAAACTTATCCTCAGTGACAACTAAAACACAAGCAATTTACTTCTGTACAATAATGTACTGACTGAGAATCCTTGGCTGTGCTTCACATACATACTTGGTGGTTTCATCACTTTGAAGCTTTAGAAAGTTCTCAGCTACATAATCTCTACAGGAAGGTCAGTTAAGGTCAAATCCAAAGTCACGACATAATAAAATACCAGCTTCTCAATGTCAGAAAATGCAAAATATCAAACTCTCATCAATTCATTCCTTTAGTTAATTTATTACTTTCCAACCCTTTTTCTCATGAACTTGTGAGATGGCTCAAAGGGTAGACAGAGCGTGATGACCTGAGTGTGACTCACAGTATGGACAACTGGTGGGTCCTAGAAGATGAAGGGTCCATTTTCTTTATGGGTGTGGCTCTCACTATCCTCACCATGCTCTAGTAGGTGGGCTCATACCTAGGAATAAATTGGTGACATTAACTAGAGTTGGTTGATGCTTTTAAAAACTAAAAATTAAAAGACAACAAAAAATTCAGGGGTAGAAAGGTAAGAGAGGATTTGAAAGAAGTTGGAGAAAGAGTTCAAGGTGAATATAAGCTTATATAAGACTTATATTCAGTAGATTTAGTAGATTTCCTAAATTATTTAAACTAGGAATCAGCTATTGTCCTCTCAAATTACAATAGCAAGACAGAGGAAATGGAAAGGTGGGAGGAGAGCCATCATATTCCCCTCAAGGGGTGTGTAGTCCACCCTCTGCTTCCACAATTATTCCATCCTACAAGTAACAAGCTGAGAGCCTGAGTAATCTTGGCCAATGTCACAGATGGTAAACAGTAAGGCTGGAAGTAGAGGAAGCTCTGAGAACCTACGTTGACCCCATTCTGGTACTGATTGTCAGGACTGGAAGTCATTCCTTCTCAGCTTCCCCTACTTACACAAAAAGTAGCTTATTTGAGAACACTGTTTTCCCCTACCTTCTGGATACAAGTTCCTAGGCATGCCACTGGCATTCATGTACAAATAGGACAAAAATCTCAAGGAGATGAGACTAGGTCTAAGGACACTAGATAGTTATTCTGAACATTCTCCCCCTTCTCCAAACCTCAAATGTTCCATCTAAGACAGATCAGAATTCACCAGTCTTAGGAACAACCCACTAAGACTAACCATTGCACAGAGCATTCTACATTGTATAGCACTTTCACGTGTTATTTTTTTCCCACAATTATTCCATCCTACAAGTAAACAAGCTGAGAGCCTGAATAACCTTGACCAATTTCACAGATGGTAAACAGTAAGGCTGGAAGTTGAACATGGTCCTGCAATTCCATGTTCAGTTTAACACTTCCTACATTCTCCCCGGCCAATGTTGCTAATGACACTAAGCCAAGCACAACAGCAGACCAAAGGACTAACTGAACCCCACCCTTAAACAAGCTAAGCAAGGACTAAAATCCTTGCGGGAACACAGAGCTTCAAGACTGAGGATTTCTAGGGCATTTTAAGCTCCTGACCATCCTCCAAGAACTCAGAGCTGGTCACATGACCCAAAGCAGGATGAGCAGAGCTGGACCTGTCAAGTACTTTGGGCTCTTGGTGACATGACCCAGCTGTGCAAGCAGCTCCCTTGCAAGGGCACTCCCAAACATTCCAAACCCCGTGGAACTAGAAAGGAGGGATGTTAACTGTGCAGGGACCTAGCAAACCTAACAGAACATTCCAAACCACATTTGTACTTTTACAACAGAAATACAGTTTCAAACAAAATCCCCCCTAAACTTCAAATGCTCTGCCTTGTAAGGATACACTGGGAGCTTCCAATAGAAACTCCTTTGGAGAAACAAATAGGGATTTCAATTTGATTTTTACCATTGGCACTATTTTTTTTTCATAATGTTTTTGAAAACTAGATTAAAGTTGAATGTAGCAGCTGTAAGGATTATAACCTACATTGAACTATTATCAGAAAGGCTGACATAATGACTATAATGACATAAGCTAGTAGCACAGACTACTATTGTTACCACTACAGACATAGAGTCTCATGCATCCCAGGCTGACTTCAAAACTGTTAAAGGCCAAGACTGGCCTGGAATTCCTGATTCTCCTGTCTATAATTCCCAAGTCTGAGATTATAGGTATACATCCCAAGCTCAGCTCAAGAAAAGTATTTTAATCAAAAGTTTTGAACCACAGTCTAGACATGAGATCTTTACAATATACTACAGGACAGAGAGATTTATTTACAAATTATAATTAAACTTCCCTTGCCTATAATGTAAGAACTAGAGCAATCTGGAGAGATGCAAAAAATACATTTAGCACTTACTCTATCATAGGAATTTCCACAAATTTGTTTCGTCTCAGTGAAAAATGTATTATCCATAACAACAGACCAGCAATATAGTTTATACTGCTGCCAGTCCTTGGAGTAAAGAGAGCCAAAGGGCAAAGCTGGAGCTACAGATAAGCCTATAAAAACAGTCACCACTGCACAGCAGAGGAACCTGCATCTGGGGGGAGAGTACACAGAAATAATGCTCACATTCCAGCAGCCCTTTCTACCTAACACTTCCTGCACATCACATGCCACCTCTGAGGTATAAGCAGTTCTGTGGCCCGCATTCAATGATGCTAAAACTGGCAAGCCATCACAGCCCAGAAGTCAGAAGTTTTCACAAGTATTGACTTATACTTGGCTATACTCATTCTCCTCTCTAATAACTTTGAATGGGGGAGGCTGCATCAGAAATGACTGGGTGGAGGGTGTGGAACTGAAAAGCTAGCTGGAGTCTGACCACAAACTCCCATTTTTGTTGACACTGTAAGCTCTTGTACATTTTCCTAGTGTTCCCTAACAAAGTCTTCTGGACCTGACATACAGAAAGAGAACTTACCCATAGTAATTGTAGCCCAATTCAGTACTTCTTGAGCTTTTCCTAGTGCTGACAAAACTATGACAAATGCTTTCACATGCTGCCCTTTAGTCTTTACAATAACCATCCCTATGATAAGTACCATTTTAATCCTTAAAATATGGAGAAACTGAGCTTCTGAAGGGCTTAAGTAACTTATGAGAGGCTAAACCCTATGAACTAAAGGAAAAATTTAAAGCTATGGGTCTGTGACTGCTAACCATTATCACTGCCTCCCACAAACATATTTAGTGTAATTTTCTATTATTACATTATTATAAGGAAAGTGAACCAAAATATCCAGATACAGGATGTCAAAACTTGATTCAGATTGAATAATAAAACAAGTGGTATTATAATTTACTATAGATAGGAACTAAAAACATCTGCGATCAAGTCAAGAAATGCCAACTTAACCAATATATACACACAAATATGCCTGTTATGTAACAGGCTAATTACCCAGGAACTCAGGAGCTGGTGCTCTCAGGTTTTGGTGAGTGAGTCTTCTAATCAAAGCATCTTGAGGGTGGGTGGAATTATCAATGAGCCACCCTCACTCATACCCTATTCTTCAATGTCTCTGTGGTCCCTTGTGCTCTGTACTGGTCTGTGCCTGTTGAACATGACAGCAGAGACCTTTATAGAAATAAAACTGTAGAGCTGAAATACACTTTTTCCTTAGATAACCAGGGAGCCTTTGAAGTGGCAAACTTACCTATTACTGCATTCCAACATGCTTCATTTTCCCCTATTAACTTAAACCAACGTTCTTTTCAGAGCAGTGACAGTGAATTAAGAATGGCAGCCCTGTGAAATAGATTGGACCGTGAAATGACCAAGCTAAAACTGATCACCTTCTGCCTGATAGAAGTTTCAGACCTTCTAAAACTGCATTCACAGTCTAAGAGCACCAGGCTATGGACAGTCGCCTTACATAGCAACGTTGCTCCACCTAGGAAGCTCTTCCCATGCCCAAGCACTACCCTGCAGAAATACCATCCTCATTCCTGTCAGCCTTACTGACAAAATAAAAGGGCATTTTAACTATTTTGCTGAGACTATCCTACAATATTGAAATCAAATGTTTTCAAGTCCAAGGAATTTTCTAGAACTACATTTGTGCCTAATGCAGACTGTCTCAGACTAGGGACCAGACAAAGACAATCAAGCCAAATTCCTGTTACCTCTGTCAGCAAACAGTCCTGCCCATTAATCTGTCAGGAGAGGAAGAGAATGCTTCTGCTCCTCCGTCTGCACTTTCATCTTCTGTAAGGGCTCTTAACGGACTTGTGAAGCTGCTTCTGTGTGAGTCCACACTGCTACACACTGACTCCACAGTGACATTCTCCCAGAATGCTACTGTATCCCTAGGGGCTGCCTGTGGGATAAAAACTTGACAGAAGTTGAAGGAGTCTGCCTCTCTTCCCAGCCCTTCCTTCTAAAAGGCAGCTTCCCTCCAACAGACCTGCTTCAAAAGTCCAGACCCAGTGAAGTCACACATGACCTCACAAACCTCCCACTTAACTCTTTAAAGGCCAGAGCAGAGCTAGTACCAGGGAGAAACAGCAGACATTTTAGCATAATTGGGGGGAAGGTGCTCAGTTAACACCATTCTAAAATAAGTTACTTGAGCACCATGTTTATAAGAACACCAAGTTTTTAAAAGTACTGTGTTAAGAAGACAGAATCTCTAATAGCTCATATATTCAGGCTGAACTAGCCTACAAAACAGATTTAGTTCGTTTATTTGAGAACTAGTTAAGTCCTGCTTGATATACACTTTGGCAGCTCATGATTTCTATTTTCCTTCTAACTTTGTTTCTGTGTTCCTGCAATCATACTGTGAAAATATTTACTGTCCTTCTGTTCAAATTCCGCTTTAATCAGCCAGAAGTGGACAAGTCACAATCACAGCTGTCAGACAAGGGCAACAACTGCCACCAAAGCATCTGCGGAGAACAGGGACAGGAGTAATTGAGCAATCTGATCCAGACGCAGCTTCCAGACTCAACTAATGGATGCCAGAGTCTCTACCAGAGCTCCTAAAGTGAAAGGAGACCCAGTTGGATGCAATGATTTTTGCTTATTTTCCTGTCACCTAGGCTATTTTGTTGAGGTGGGAAGAGGAGAAAGAAATTAGTTACCTTATAAACAAAACACATAAAATTTCATGCACTCAAAGAAAATGTAGTATGCACTTTCAAGAGGGATTCAACAAAAAAATACTTTCTATACATCAATTTTTATTCCTAAATATGCACCCAGGCCTAGAGATACATTCCCATATTTTTACAGGAAGCTGTGTGTTATGTAAGAATATGAGTACATTGCCACACTGAAAAAACAAAAATACTACTATAAGAAAATTAAAACATAATTATAATGCATTCATATGATTACTCCATACCAAGGAACTGATATGCTAAGGCTTTAAAATAAAATAAATGCATTAAAAATGTTGATTTAAAAAAAAAAGTGATACCACAGGAAACAGAGATGACATCTATATACAGTCTAAACACACATGAAAAGACACTACTTAATGCTGATGGACACATGTCCAATAGGAATGATAGACATCAACACACCAGTTTCCCTGCCTCAAAACGGAAAAGAGGTGAGAGGTGCTTCTAAGTCTGCACTCCAGGTGTGATATGTTCTCTCCTAATCCGAAGAAGAGAAAATTATTTTCTGCACTATACAACATGTCTACAATATTACCTAACTGGAGAAGACCACCTGTGTGATGTCTTCATTGTTAAAGGAAGCAGCACTTGCTCAGGATGGAAATTAATAGACAAAGCTTTGTTCCAGTCTTCCCATTTCAAACTCTAAGCAATGGTTGCTGATCCTAATGAAGTCTCTGTGTCTGTCACTGGCTCTGCTTCCCCTCTCTTACTTTATCTTCCCCACCCTGTCTCAGCCCCCAACAACCAGTTCTACATATCCACCTCCTTCAACTTCCCGGACTCTGTCTGCGACACCACACTGCAACCACCTCCCCAGGCGGAGCACTAGAATTATCTGAGAAGCAGTTGAGAACAGTTGCTCCTTAAGTGTCTCAGTGAATAAAAATTTGGGTTCAGTGACTTCCCGCCACTGCACTAGAGGTTCTCTTGATCCCCAAAATAAGACCTGAGAAGTTTATAGCCTAGTAGGTAAGCTGGAAACCCTCAAATACCTAAGGGACTGCCAAGTGAACTGTACTTCTAAGACTTTGCTTCACAATATAATTAATTCATTCACTATCTCTTCTCTCTGTCCTAAAGAATATAATATTAATCTTGTCAAAAAAAGTCATTGTCTGTACTGAGCTGAGGCTATTAAAAAAGTATTTAAATGGCAACAAAAACTGTTATTGTAACTCCTTACCTCCAACTAATCTAAGACTCTTAGAATTATTATTACACATATACAATGTAACTCCATCTCATCACAGTCCATTCAGATGGAATGACTTTGAGAACACTGTAAAGATAATTCAAGCATTATTATTCCTGTGATATTTTTATGTACTTCAAAATATAAATTTTGAAGACTCAGCATTTTAGTACATTGTTACTCATACCATACTGCTAAGATGAATGAAATAATGTTATCACAAATAGAAAATAAGAATGAAATACGAATTTAAAAGTCTATACACTTCACTATTAAAGATGTTAGACAGCTTTTCACCACTGTGAAAAAATGTCTTTGACAATTTCAAAGTAGGGAAGATTTCTTTGAGCTCAGTTTCTCAGTCACTTGGTCACTAGTCACTTGGTCTCAATGCTTTCTATCTGTGGCAAGGCAAGACGAGATGGTGTATGTGAGTGTGTGAAGTCCAACAGAACTGCTCACTCCTGAAGGTTGAATGAAGGAGGACTGGAGTTCTAACTTCCTCCCTCCCATGATCTCACTTCCTCCACTAGACCCAGTTCTCAAAGGATCACCTACCTCCCAATAGCACCACAGGCTAGCAATCAAGGTCTGGAAGAAGACACTTAAGAGCTAACTCATAACATTCTGTTTTCCCAGACGAAAAGGAAGGCAGCCCCTATATTTCTAGAGGAAAGATGAGTGTCATTTGTACTATACCAGATATACAAAAGATCATTCTACATCCATAGCCAGAACATTCGCTTTTCCTCAGCTCTGTAGGGAAGATTCTCCCCAACACAAGCATATTACCTACAATAGACTTCCAAGGACTTTCTCTGTGCTGCTCAGGTACCAGTGAGTTCTTCTTAAAGTTCAAACTGCTTACATATTCCACAGGAATGCAAATGCAACTAAGTGGGCTCAGTATGAGGTCTGAGACACCCTAAGCAGACTGTCTGAGGACCACACCTAGGAGAGGCAGGAGGCTTGACAACCTAGTCTGCACAACACAGTCACCTGGCAAGCTATCAGTTCCCAGGTGCCCCCTAGAATAAAAACAGTTCCGAATCTTTAGAGAACCAGAAATTCAGAGTGATGCCCATATTTCTAATGAGCCTTCAGTTTTTAGAACTGCAACTCTATAACTGTACAGATAAGAAATGCTCTATGGCCCAGTGAGTGTGTGTGTGTGCACACGTGCGCGTTTGTCTGTGTGTTTATTTTCATTTCAACAACGCAGATCCTAACTTAGTAAGTCATCAGTTGAAAAATTCTTAATTTCTAACAACCTCCAGGATAATGCTGCGGGGTGGGAAGATGACAGTAAAAAGATGAGGGATTTTCGAAGTTCAGCATACACGATGAATTTCATTTATAATGCTTTTCTGTCAGCATTGTAGATTCGGAAGCCAGCAGCACATGAAGGTTCAGACACAGACATCTGAAATTGCATATGGATATAGAATTCTGGAGTTTAAACATTTATATATCATTTTCTTAGGTGGAGCCTGGTATTAATCTTCAGTCATTCATGAGAAAAATTATATACAACTTCTCTTGCGCAGTGGTCACTACATGTTTCAGGTGCTGGACATGAAGTCTCTGGCGAGAGCTAATAACAAATCAACTGAGACTCAACTTCTGTTTGCAGAGAACTTATGACATCCAAAGGAAGAAAAGAACTGGTGGAGAAAGTAAAACTCTAAATACACACCCATTTAAACTCAGGCTCAGGCTTACTCTTGAATAAAATGTTTTCAAATTATATTGCTTTTTATTTTATGTAGAAAGAGAGAGAAGGAGGGAGGAGGGGGGAGGGAGGGAGGGAAGGAGAGAGCCAATCTTTACACAACAAGCATCTTTACCCACTGAGGCAGCTCACCAGGCCCCAGAGAAGTATTTCTTCAAAGACAGTCTATATCGTCTCCTGTCCCACAACCAAGCATCAGTGCAGACTGTCTAGTGTTGTAGATACGGCATTAGGGGACCTCTGCTGAAAGAATCTCATCACTTCCGCTAAGGGTTCAATATTGCTCTGACAGTGCCTTGCTTGGCCATCATCGGAGACGCTTCCTCCTGCAGATGCTGGGAACAAATACAGAAAGCCACAGCCAGATAGAATGAAAGACCTTAGAACACTCAGCCTCGAGCAGGTAGTCTTCACCAAATCCCTCCCCTCAGGGCTCAGGAAAGACTAAGGAAGAGGAAAAAAAGAATATGTTGCTAGAGGACAACTGAGAAATGTTTAGCCTTCATCCTTCCTGAAGGAGAAGAGTTCCCATTCTGCTTTTTTAGGCATCTCTGCCTTAGAAGGTTCCTTTGTCAATGTCAAGTTGTGCTTAAGCCATATTCAGAGATGGCAAAGCTAATCTAACAGTGAGTGTTCAGAAGCATCTTTGAACCAAGGAAAATATAAATTACCTGTTCTGTCTTTAAAAAAAAAAAATAGCCTACGACTCTGCTGGTGTTTGCTACCCTTCAGTTAAAAGGACAATCAGACATCCTACTTTGTCATGGATTCCGTCAAGCACCATGAGAATGCCTTGTACCACTGCTATTGTGTGAGAGAAAGAGCTTAGGATTGTTAGGCCATCTGTTGCTACTGTTCCTTAGTTCATTGTGCCTCAGAGTCAGGACTAATGGATGGAGAGATTGTTCTTTGCAGATCAATTGAAGGCAACTGTAAAGAGCCTGTTTCAAGCTAAAGAAAGCAAACACCAGAGTGTTTCTCTCAAATTTGTCCAGCATACTCATGCAGAAATCCCCCAACAGCATCTGTACAAAGCAGAAAATCACAAGTTCATGTATGTTCTAGAAAGATATAACTGCATTCTCAGTTTTCCGTTTAAAAATAATGAGCTCAGTTGTTTGAGGAAGTATTTCATGTAGGCCAGGATAGGTGAGCCTTGAACTCATTATGTAGTCCAGGCTGGTCTTAAACTCCTAGCCCTCTTGAATGTTGTGATCCTGACATGGACTGGCACTATCCATTTTGTTTGAGAAGCTAATTAATTCTGAATTAAAATGGTAACATTTATTAGATTAAATCAGGTTAGATCATAAAAATCTCCATCACCAAAAACAACAACAAAAATATTGCTCTGAGTTGTGGATTGGGGATTGTTACAGCATCTCAGGCAAGTGAAATGATAGCCATTCAAGCATTTCATTTAAAGCCTAAGTCCCTGTCAGAACTTCTACCTCCACACCTTTATCATTTGAAATTATATTTCATAAAAACATCCAAGAAGCCAACATCTCAACCCTCAAAACAAAATCTGCAAAGCCAATCCTATCTGCGTCATATTGAAACACTGACGTAATCACTATGCATCTTTTTTATTTATCAAGATTCTTCTTATCAATTTTCTATTATTCTTCAGATAATTGTGCAAACTACAAAGAGATTAAAGCTAGCACTCAGCAAATTCATATACCAAAACTAAACTAGTTGGTAGAGATATTTCTATTTTACCAACAAAAATTAATGTCCACAAATAAAAAGAGCTGTCCAAGATGAAAAGGCCCATAATTCCCGAGTTTATGTCCCAACACCTACCTTTTTCCCCTCTTAGTGAATATAATACTTTGTACAAGAAAGGGATGTTCAGGAAGCCTCTGAACATCCTTGCTGACATCTCTGAGGCTGAAGGCATCTAGAGTGCACTGAGGAGTAGCCTGTGGACTCTGCAGCTGCTACTCTTATCCGTGACATCATTCACTGATATGACACTGTGAGTCACTTGACTGTCCTCTCTTGGTTTACTTTTGCTTCACCTCTTTTGTTACTTTTTCCTTTACAAGAGTTACTATTAATTTCATTTTCCACTTGGGGGACGATTCCTAGACTTTGTGAATAATACATATTCATACCTACTAAATAACTAACAATACATATAGTCCTACTACATAACAACAATTCACAATTAGGTTTTATGGTCTACGAACTCTACAGAAACTCTCAAGTGGTAAATTATATAACTTCACCACTACAACCACTAAGAAGGTTAGGCAGAAAAAAATTTAGGTCATAAAAAAATTGTAAAGATTACTGGAGCCATATCCACCCACTACAAAACCAGGAGGCAGCTGAGTGTCCAACCCCTAAGGACAGATGAGTCCAGAGTTCCATAAGCCTCCCCAGATACTTAGTAAAACTAAAACTTGGCTCTAGCTAGACTACTGCCACATGGGTTTATTCTTCTACTTTAATAATTATGCGTATGAAAATTCCCTCCAGCTTTTAAACTGAGATGGTAATTTTTTAAATTATGCTTTAACCAATTTATTACAGCTATTTCAAGTTACATCTTCTAAGCAGAAAGGCACTAAGGAGAAAAAAAGATTTCAGAAGAAACAGTATAGCATGCCATTTGAGAGGAAGAGCAAGAAGAAGGAAAACAAACCAAAACCCCACACATTTCAACTTCAGGGTACTGAAGAGGGAAGCAGTTTCCTCAGGCATATCAGCTGCTCACAGATATAATTCACCTCTTCTGCCGAGCTCCTATCCTGAGAGAAAATCTAAAAAGCTGAGCTGTAAAACATATTTTTCACACTACAAAGTATATTTTAAAGGCAGGTTTTATATATATATATATATATTTGAGAGAACCGGAAAAGAAGTTGCTGACAGATTCCCGTATTTGTTATTTCTCTTTGCCTCTGTCTAAACCTGAGCTCAACAGCAAAAGACATTATTCACCATGGCTCTTGGTGACAATCACATTTGTGTCTTGTAGTCTTCGGGTCAGATAGAACTTACTGGTAGGAGTTGTGGTCATCGGCTGATTGGCCTGCGAGAGAGAAACACCCAGACACATAGGAACCCATGGGGACATGTGTGACTGTAAGTCTCTAATTATCCTTTCTAATTCGGGAGCCATGTGACTGGACCTTACACAGACAGCACTGCTGAACCCTGGGGGCCTGAGGCTCCCCAGCTGGACCACTAAGGGAGGGTATGGTACTCTTAGCTCCTTCATTAAAATACTGCATTACATGGCAGGGGGAGGTGAGCTGTTTCCTGCTGACAGGCAGCTCCCTAGTCAGCAATCAAAGCATCCTCCATAAATTTAACTGTTCTGTCAAACTTGGATTCAGTATCTAAAGAGATCTCTTTATTTATATGTATAGCTTTAAAATAAATACAGTAAGAGAAAGTACTCAAACAATGAACCATCCCAACTAAATACTGGAATATGAGGGATCTAAGAAATCATCATCTGGGCTGGAGAGATGGCTCAGTGGTTAAGAGCACTGACTGTTCTTCCAGAGGTCCTGAGTTCAGTTCCCAGCATCCACATGGCAGCTAGCAACTGTCTGTAATTACAAGATCTGACACCCTTACACAGATATACATACAGGCAAAACACCAATTCATATTAAAAAAAAAAAGTAGATATTAAAAAAAAGAAATCATCATCTTTTACATATGTGGGAGAGTCACAGGGAAATGCCATCTCCTCCTGCTACCAAAACTGAAAGAGAAAAAGAAGCTCTGTTACAATGACCACTCCCAAACAATTTTCCTCACACACACACACACACACACACACACACACTCACAAACCACACCACACCTTTTAGAGATGCAACAAAGAATCTTATTCTTTGCTCAAATCATTGCCAAATATTGCAACTGAAATGAATTTTAATGACAAAGTAAAGACACACGTTGAAACCAGAGAGTATTTAAAAAATGTATCTAGGCAATACCAAAACAAGTACATGTTTGTTTGGTTCAAGATACTTGACACTCTTCCAGAATCTACCATGAAGTCATTATCATGGGTATCAATGATTTAAAGAGTCAGTTTGGCACAACTCAATAAGAGCATAGACTCTGGAGCCCCATCACTGTGGAGAGTGTTCAGTATGCTACCTGCCACCGGTGCAGTCTTGATCAAGTTACTAAACAGCTCAGTGCCTCAGGTTCTTTGTCTGGAAAAGGACGGAATTATCTCCTTTCCTTTTCCCACTAAATGAGAATCAAGAACCATGTCTTTACCAAATAAATAAAATCTGGCCTACATGCGATATAAAAGTATACTGAGAGATTGGCTACAATACTCTTGTAGTATCTTCTACTAGCTGACCATTAATACTTTAGGCAAAAAGAAACAAGACAATACATCAATAGGAATGGGCCTGTTTCCTCAAGTAGCCTACAAGATATCAAAGAAACAAGGTCACTAGAAAACTCAGCCTTTATGTCCTTTCTATGACTTTACTGAGTGCACTTTAGCCAATGTGGTCAGACCTCCAGTCCATGAGCAAGAAATAGGCAGTCAGCACATATGGAAAGACAGGTCTGTGCACAGGCTTTACCTATCTTCTTTTATAAATATCATATTTTTTTCAAAAGTTGGAGAAGATTCTTTTCCTTGAATTCTATCCTTTGTCCCCAGTGTTTGGCTAAACGGAGTCAGTCACTTGTGTTAACTGAAGTTCTGTAATAGGCTCAATACCTATCTACTTCCATACCTCTGTAGGGAATGTTCTAATGAAGAAGCAAATTTAAAAGGCTGTTCATTAGCCACTTTAAAATTTCACAGAAACACATGTATTAAGGACTTGGTAAATATTCCGTTAAATCATAATCATTTGTAATAAAACACACACAGAGACACACACACACACCACTAATAACAACAAATAGTAGTAGCAATCAAATTAGCATTTGAAACTAAGTTATTAAAAATAAATCAATTCAAATATCTGTCTGCATAGAAAGAGAACAAAATTGTCATTATATAAAAATAACAACTATATAAAAGACCTGGAAGTACAGGACAGTGAAAACAATCATCTAGGAGTTAAAAAGCTTAAAGTGAAGTACAGGATCTATCACTACCAAGTCATATGGCTTTTGATAATTCCCTAGCTAAACTAGGACACTGATTTGTTGTTGTTGTTGTTATAAATAATGTTTTATAAGGCTCCTTTCAAGTTGTAAAATTTTATCTACCTATAACTACTTTAAGCTAACTCAAAGGACACCATCAAGCTGGTGTGCCCTAGCCACTGGCAGAGCTCACAGAAGGACTCACACAGGAGAATTCTGTGCAGTAGGATTTGGTCTTTTTGCCCTAGGCAGAGGACACAGCTGAAATTTTACCTCAACCCAACAGATGCCACTATTTAATCTTTTTGTTTTTTAAAGATTTATTTATTTATTATGCATACAGTTTTACAGAAGAGGGCACCAGACCTCATCATAGATGGTTGTGAGCCACCATGTGGTTTTCCTGGGAATTGAACTCAGGTCCTCTGGAAGAACAGTTAGTGCTCTTAACTTCTGAGCCATCTCTCCAGCCCCGCCATTATTTAATCTAAGATGGTAAAACACTAGGAACTACTCCTGAATTCTAAGTACTTAATTCTGTCCATGCTAAGGATTGGGGCCTGTGCTTGCTAGTTTTATGTCTACTTGGCACAAGCTAGAGTTCTTAGAAAGAAGGGTACCTCAGTTAGGAAAATGTCCCTATAAGATCTGGAAATAGGGCATTTTCTTAATTAGTGATTGATGAGGGGAGCCTAGCCCATAGTGGGTGGGGTCATCCTGGGTTGGTGGTCCTGGGTTCTATAAGAAAACAGGCTGAGCAAACCATGATGAGTAAGCCAGTAAGCAGTACCTCTCCACAGCCTCTGTATCAGCTCCTGCCTCCACGTTCCTGATTAAATTTCTACCTTTGCTTTTAATGATGAACTGCTACATGGGACTGTGAATGAGATAAACCCTTTCTTCCCCAAGTCCTGATATTTCACCATAGCAATAGTGATCCTAATTAAGACAATGCTGATGCTGTCTTAACATTTCTTCCTTCTCTGGGCACAGAAGCTACAAATGAAGAAGCCTTTCATCTGTCTTTTCTGGGCTGCTCACTGCTCCGATCTGTTACCTTCCCTGACACCTTTCCAGTGGATCCTGTGGTAGAGGTCACATCCCAAACCACCCTAGCTCTTGACTTCATTTTTCTGCAATGTAAACAACTTCTTTATACTCCCAGAAAGTTGGGTTGAAGACAACAAATTTTTTTACAGACACATTCTACGGCATTTTATCAAAATTTACATTGACAAGAGATGATGATTAAACAAAGACTAAAGCAGTTGCCTACCAAGAGAGTGACACTTTTCTCTGGAACAATCCAGCCAGAGACACTTCAGAAACACTGCTCACAGGCACACTCCTCTTCTAGGAATACTTGCTCCTAAAACTCTCCTTTCCGTGGGGGCACACTTTTCTTAGTGACGCATCCCTGGAAATATCCTTTTCTCAGAGGTACATCTCTTAGAAGCATCTCTCTTCATGATATGGAAATACTAAACATGGCACCTGTGCTAGATGTTTTCAGCTATATTAACCCTTTAATTCTCATTACACAGGGAATCATTATCATTATTTTGAAAAAAATTAAATCAGAGTCAGTCACACACACCTTTAATCCCAGCATAGGGAAAGCCAGAGGAGTGGGACCAACACCCTTTATCCCATAACTCCAGAGACAGAACTTTTTCTGTTTCTGTGAGTTCAAGGCTACATGCCTTTAATCCTAACCTGGATAGGATAGGGTATGTAACAGCTGCAGAAACCAGGCAGGAGAAGAAGCACTGGCAGAAGCGACCAGGAGCGAGGCTGAGGTAGTTGTAAGACAGCTGGGTGAGAATTGACTGTGATGCCTCCTCTCTCTGATATTTCAGCCTTCCCCTCCATATTTGGCTCAGAGTCTTCTTTACTTACAACCCAAATTCGTGCTACTACACCAATCACTATCTATGTCACAGGGAAACACAACTACAGTACTGAAATGTGCTACTTCCAAATTTGTTCCCTCTAAAGAACCATGAACCATGCTTCCAACAAAGGCAGACTATTGGCAAAAAGGGCTTTACTGGAAACCTGCAAGTGAACAGAATGTTCAAGAGAAAAGCACCACATGTTTCATATACCTTAAAATACTTGTCCTCATCTAACCTGCCATACACCACCATTTCCAGACACACATATAGATAACCTTCCATACACCACCATTTCCAGACACACATATAGATAACCTTCCATACACCACCATTTCCAGACACACATATAGATAACCTTCCATACACCACCATTTCCAGACACACATATAGATAACCTTCCATACACCACCATTTCCAGACACACATATAGATAACCT